>JABXWE010072472.1:0-10204 GCA_014611495.1 Limonius californicus | reverse complement strand
GTGACTCAATAGGATTGTTTACACAGAATTTGTTTCGAGTATTATACATATAACAACGTGTATCCAACTTTTATTTATGAACAAATTTTGCTTTTATCACGATATTTAAGATCTCATTAGTTGAATATTTGATCGACATTTAGAAAGAGCTGGATTGTGTTTTGTTTTACCTGAAATGTATGAGCGTCTGTTTACTAAGAGCATTTATGAATTTATAGGTAATACTTGGCAGTATGTATGTATTATGTTTAACAGTTAACAAAAATTATTACCTTTTTTCATAAAAAGTGTTATGTAATTTTGTTTATTTCCAATAATCTAAGGTTACATCTACGATTGACGAAAATCAAAATATCGTTACATTTCGAATTTGTATGGGATTTGTTATGGGTTTAATAGTTCTATTTCTCCCACAGATTTTTGTAGGTAATAAATTAGTAAGTGGTGAGCAAGCCCATTATCACAAAAACTATACAAAAGAAATGCAAATTCGAGCAAAATTTTATTAGCTATTCTCTTCAAAATTGCTACAAGTGTTAGTTAATACAATTTGAGCAATATAATACTTAGGTGTCTAAGTTCAAGACGTGCTATAAGGTATCAGTTACATATTGATTTATAAAGGTAAGAAGTGTGAGGAAATTTGAGCAAAATTCTTTCATAAGAATTATATGGAAGAGAAAAGACGGTACAATAGTACTCCACATTGTATTTCTGTACATACAAAGTGAACAATATTGTAACAAACTGCAGCTACACTAGAAACACTAAAACTAATTAAAATCAGGTACACATTCATCTACAAAATTAACGTCTTAGGAATTGCAAGGGTCATTCTGCATGCTTAAGAATATACTTTTATTGCAGCCATCAAAATTTTATTATAGAAGATCATGGAACCAGCTAAGACTCCAATGGCTTGAGCTATAACAGCATAAATACACCCATCCAGAATTTGATTGACTTCATGCTTCTCCTATACAGGTACTCCCTTATAATAAATCTACAACCAAAGTCTTCATCTTGAGGAACTATGGAATTCTTCGAATTCTTTAAAATAATTTTGCTTTTTTATCATTCTGTATATCAAATCACAACAATATTGAGTATTTGCAATGATCCATCGATTTAAAACTGGAAATAAGTTACTATATTACTGTTTTTTAAAAATCTACTTTAAGTTTAGATCTATTTAAAATGAATAATTCTCATTTTCAGATGTTTGTTGGATTACACTAATAGTATAAAAAACAGATTCTTGGTACTTAACAGTAATACAGCAGAAAAACACATTATATTTTCAATTTTTTATTTAAATAGTAATTAATATTTGCTTTAGTAATTGTTTTTATTAGTAAGACAAACATCAAAATGAGATCTACCTTCACAGGAGTATCAAAATTGAAAAGGTTTCTTTATAAACAAAAGAATTAAAAAATCTAACTACTCAGTGCTGCAAATCGTTACTTACAAATATCAGTTCATTCCTTACAATTACCAAACTAATATCTACTTCAAATGCACTATAGATATATCATAGTCTTTTACATGAATTGACTTTCCTAACATGCACATAATAAGTGACATTAGATACCACAACTTCATATAGTAGTGCAACTACTACATGCATAACTAAGTAAATCTATAAACTTACGAAAATACAGCTCTTTAATATTGTTACTTTAGGGTAAGGATTAAAATAAGCAAACTCTATGGTATCATCAAGTAACTAGAACACATAAGCAACATGCAAATAAATGAAAAATCAGCAAATTCTAAACATTTTTACTTTAACATTTAGTCCAATAATTAATTTATTTATGTGGACAACTAAAATCTAAGTTTCAGTAGTGTTGTACAAACATTTGAGAAAATAAAATTGTTTCCAACCTATTTAGGTTGGCCTGATGCACTTTTAAGTGTGGTATTTAAATACTGGTGTAAACATCGACAAAACCTGAAAAATTACTCTTTTAAATTTACCAACTGCAGACAACTAAACGACATGCAAAACATCATTTGTAATAACACATCACAGGCTAATTTATGTGTCAAAATTTAGAATATAAATGTTGCAGTAAGGTTATTCAACATACAAATAAAATATAACTTTGCATTTATACAGAGTGTAATAAGAAATCAGTTACATGTATGCATACCTATATTGATCTACAAGGGCCAAAAAATTATTATATATTACGTTAAATTCAGAACTGTTTGGTAATTCAGTATTTAAGATTTTTTTAAAGCTTTATCTCTGCCACAGACATAAAAGACCCACAGCTTAAAATGGGCCTCCTAACCAAGGGAACTGCAAACACTACTACTCAAGGGAAGATTTACTTGTCAGAGCCTTCTGGTCACCATTTTCTGAAACTGCTCACTTGGGGAATGTTTAAAACCGTAAATATATAGATTTATGTTGATAACAGTGAACTTACAAACATTTAAATCTTTTCTGTGGATACAAATCAACACATTTTATAAAAAGTACTTGTGTTGGCCCCTCGAATACACTTTAAACATGTAAATGACTTTTCATTGTACTCTATACACAAGCAGTAACTCTATGCACAAATCGAATGGAACTACATGATAAAATTTGGCGAATTCAATATTAAATGATATAAAGTTAGCACATTCTAACAAGTGGTTTACCTTATATTTATTTACAGTAACAAATGGTTAAACTTTCAATTAGGTAACAAAATAGATAACTGCTTTTCAATGCCACAGCTGCACTAAAAATGGCAATGTACCTCGTTATAGAGGGGCTTTGTTGCCATTTCTAAAGCTAAGTAGCATTAACAAAAATAAATAGATACAAAAGTAAGCATAAACTAATTATTTGCTCTCTTGAAATGTTTTTCCAGGTGATGAATCGGTCACAATGATTTTGGGTACACCCAGAGAATTTTGAGGCACATTCACTGATAATTTCTCTTTCAAGAAGTTGTATTTGATTTGCAAAAGCTGAAGCTGTGTTTGCAATGAGCTACTTAACTGTTTTTGGAGGTCTTGTACTTCTAGGATGTCTCGTCGTAGATTTTGGTAGTCATTTTTCACATCGGTCACCGATCTAAGTAAATTGTTTACTTCGACCTCGGCGCCAACTTCGGCTAGTATTTCCTTCTCGACATGTATTACTTTCACCGCTAAATTATCCAATTTCTGGTCGGCTTTTTGCATCTATTTGTCATATTCATAACAAGGGTAATAAAATTTATTATTTAAAAGAGTTTATAGCTATGACTAGATTCATACCTGCTTTTCTAGATTACCGACGGCCTCCTCCATTTACAGAGTTTGTTATTGTTTAATGTCTAAAAAATAGTATGTTAATATTTTTTAATCGATACCAAGGTACTATCACTATTTAAAATACGTACGTCACTCCTTAACTGTAATGGCATCCAAACGTCAATTTATAGTGCGTTCAGAAATTCCTCGAAGGTAAACATTAATCAAAAAACATAATAAAATTTTAACATGTTTATTATAGGATAATAATCATAACGCCTAATATATGTAATATTCGTTTAAAAAATGTAGTAAGTATCAGAAGATTAATATAAAAGTCATTTATACAGAAGTCCATGTTCCGTATTCCTGTATTGTACATGAAGCAAATGCGGAGTAATGAGTAGGGCAGGAATTATAAAGGGACTACAGGGAGCACAACGTCGTAATGCGTTATAGAAGAATATGGACACTAAGACTGTATTTATTATGTTTTTAAAAAATAGGAGTTTCTAATAAAGTGAAAACATTATTTTTAGGGGGTAAAGTTGGTAAGATATGGTCTCAGAAGTGAAGCAGATGCCAATATGCGTCACTTATAAAAACTGAGAAACGCCACCGCTATTATGTCACCACATCGCAATACCAACAAGTCCTACTCTCACGTCCACGCTCCTACCCCCTGGTTAACACTAACGAGAGAGGGCGAAAGCGAGTTTCTGGCGCCTTAAAACTGGTACTTTTCGCCAAGAGAAGATACACTCCTACAGAAAAATCGGGCAAGTTAGAAGACCTCAAGGTGGCAACCCCATCATCTAACTTACCTATAGCTATGGATTGGTACTCCACACTATAGGGAAACACCAAGAATACTCGAAAGTTCAATAGAAGCCTGGGACCGGACGGAAACTCAGTTGACGAACACTTCCAAAATATTCCTTTCTGCTAAATGGCTTGGTATAGAGGTTCACAATAGGTAAATATCGCTGTTGGTCGTCGTAATTCATGACAAAACATCTATGAGCCAATGCTTTACATATGCCAGGATATAGTTTTCGTAGTAGGTATTTACTTTCAGCTAGGAAAAGGACAAACGAAAATGGATAAACAATATTCTAAAGATTGCTACATGGAATACGCGAAGCATAGCTACAAAGCAATTAGAAATCTGCAATATAATGAAAGAAGAAGGTGGCAACAGAAACTAAGAAAAAACTAAAAGGAACAGCTGATATAGAGGAAAACCTTATCATATGGAGTGGTGTTACACAAAAACAGAGAGCAAGTGCAGACAAAAAATGGAAAGACGCTGTACAGAACTATGAATACATAAACGAAAGAATATTGAAAGTTGATTTGAAAACAAAAAGAGGACCACTCACTGTTATAGGACTATATGCCCCAGAAGAAGGAAAACACGACGAAACCCAAACATTCTACAAAACCCTACAAAAAACCATCAACAAAGTACAATCAAATAACTACATAATACTAGCAGGAGATTTAAATGCTAGAGTGGGAAATACACGAATCCAAAGCACAGTCGGCCTATACGGGGAAGAAACAACGCAGAATAACGGAATTGAATTACTACAGTTTGCTACATATAATAATCTGAAAATCACAAAAACGCTCTTCCGCAAAAAAAAAAACATTAATAAATACACATGGTCAAAAAGAGGTTTCAGAAGTCTAATTGACTACATCATAGTAAATAATAAACTAGCCTCGTTAGTAACGGACACACATGTATATAGAGGCAGCGATATAGGCTCTGACCACTACCTGGTAGTAAGCAAAATAACCATCCCAAAACCATGGGTAAAATCCAATACAAAACGTAAAAAGGAAACTACAGAAGAAACATATAAAACATACCTACTGCAAAATGACAGCATTAAACATCTATACCAAATGCGTTTAACAAATTACCTATCCCAAGAAGAAACAAAAGAAAGTATAGATGAAGAATGGAAAGTCATAAAAACAAATATAGGTACACAAAGCAGAAGTAGAAGCCCTAGGGACAAGACGGAAGAACTACAGGAGAAAAGGACTTAAGATATGGAATAACGAACTACAGCAATTAATAGACAACAAACGCAGACCATACCAACAATACCTAACATCAAGAACGGAACAAAACAAACAGTATTACAAAGAACGAAGCGCGGAAGCCAAAAGAGCTATAAAAGAAACCTATCGTCAAAAATGGGATAATTATATTACACGTATAGAAAAGGATGTACACGGACGACAAGAATCGGCATATAAAATTATGAAGCACCTCAACAAAGAAGAAAAAGATACTGCAATGTTAAACATTATAGAAACTGAAACGTTGGAACAACATTACAAGGAACTGTGGTACAATTCAGAAGAAAAAAAGACGAAGCTAATAATAGCGAGGATATAGATTCACAAGAGTCGAATTTAACCGTAGACGATATAACTACACAAGAATTAGAAAATGCAGACGTTAAGAAATAGGGAAGCCACAGGAACCGATAAAATCAATACTGAGTTACTTAAATAAGGAGGCATGTTTCTAAAATTAAGATTATTACACTTCCTTAATATGTGCTAGAAGCAAACTAAATTCCTCAAGAATGGGTCATAGCTAAAATAAAATCACTCTTCAAAAACGGCGATAGAACAAATTCCAGTAATTATAGGGGCATCGGTTTACTAAATCAGGATACAAGTTATATTCGAAAATTGTAACAGTGAGAACTCAATCAATAGCCGAAGTGATCCTAGAGGAAGAGCAGAGCGGCTTTCGCAAAGGACGATCCTGTATAGACGCTGTCCTCACCTTGAAGCAGATCATAGAAAGACGTAGAGAACGTAATTTAGAAACACAGATAGCATTTGTTGATTTCACTAAAGCATTCGACAGGGCACAAGAATAAAACTATGGTCAATTGATAAAAGCAATAAAAAGTCTTTATCGCAACACCAAAATCACTATAGAAAACGATGACGATGGCAGAAGCCTAACATACAGAAACCAAGGTGTAAGACCATTCTATTTAATATCTATATTAACGACATGATAAAGAAATGGAAACAAGAAGCACCAAAGGGAATCCAAATAAATACAAATACATATGTCAACACAATACTGTTCGCAGACGATTAGCCTTTAATCGCAAATTCAGAAGACAATTTACAACGAGCAATCTACAGATTAAATAATATATTAAAAGATTACAACTGTCAAATATCAACATCTAAAACAAAAATAATAGCCTTTCAAGGAAAACAACCCATAAGATCTAAAATTATTATTAACAACACCAATCTAGAACAAATACAAAATTTCAGATATCTAGGCTGCGATGTTTCATATAATTACGACCAAGACATCGAAACATATAGCCACATTTTAGAGAATGTGCGGTACTATAAGAAGAATATTAAGAAACAAAACAAGAAAGGAGACACAGGTCAAATTTTACAAAGTAATGGCGGTCCCCACATTACTGTATGGCAGCGAAACATGGACAATGACAACAAGGGACCATAGGAAAATCCAGTCCGCAGAGATGAGGTTCGTAAGAGGAGTCAAAGGATGTAGCCGGATAGATAGATTTACTATAAGTACAACCAATACGAAACCAAATAATCAATTACAAGACAAGATGAAAGGAACATGTAGACATAATGAGCCCAGAAAGACTCCCAAAATTAACAATGCAGTGCAACCCAAGGAACCCGAGATGTAGGAAGACCTAGGAAGCGATGGAACATTGAACCGGAACAGGTCGCAAGGCCTAATCCTTGATGATGACGACGATCATTTTTATGAAATTACTATACTATACTATACCAATACTATTAGGTAGGTCAGTAATTTCTATTCAGTCTGTTGTTGAAGCTGGCAAGCAGTGTTTCTACCAAAATTGAAAATTTTACGAACATTGAACTTACTGATGTTGTTCTTATTTACGGGGAAGCTCAAGGAAGCGCTCTAAGGGCAAGGCAAATGTACTTAAAGCGATATCCTCAGCGCCGCATTCCAAACAGCCGTACATTTACTAGAACAGTCCAACATTTACGGGATTATGGCAAGTATTAACCACAAAACCATCATCGCGGTCGTCCAAGAGCAGAAAGGGTTGTTAATGCAGAACAGCATGTCTTGGAATTAGTGGAGGAAAGTCCTAGTGTTAGCACTAGAAGACTTGCGTTACAAACTGGCGTTTCCCATTCTACTGTTTGGCGAATTTTGCGGAATCAGGGACTACACCCTTGACACGTTCAACGCGTTCATGGTTTGCAACCAGCGGATTATGTACGCAGGCACGATTTTTGCCAATGGCTTCTTCAAAAGTGCAACAACCAACCACATTTCCAGTTCAATTTGTTATCTACTGATGAGGCAGGATTTACGCAAGAAGGGGTGTTTAATGTCCATAATACCCACATTTGGTCAGATGAGAATCAGCATGAAATAGTGGAACACAGTTTCCAACAACGGTTCTCCCTAAATGTTTGGGCAGGCATTGTAGGTGACCACCTTATTGGGCCATACATTTTACCTGCTCGTTTAACTGGAGCTCTGTATTTACACTTTCTCAACGAAGAACCAAAATTGCTTGAAAACGTATCTTTAGAGACACGATATAACATGTGGATTTTGCTTGATGGTGCTCCACCTCATTATGCTAGGGATGTAAGGGAATGGTTAAATAATAACTATCCTGAAAGGTGAATTGAACGGAACAGGCCAGTTACATGGCCAGCTGGTTCGCTAGATTTAAATAGTTGTGATTTCTTTTTGTGGGGCTACATGAAACAGTTAGTTTATTCTACGCCAGTGAACACAGTTGGGGAATTAAGGGTACGCATTGAAAACGCTGCCGATAGGATTCGGCAAGATCCTACCGTTTTCGTAAGGATACGTAATTGAATGCTTCGACGTGCAGAAGCTTGTGTTCTCAGTGGTGGTTGTCATTCTGAACATTTACTATGATCCACTTTTCACTTTTGAGGTAAACTGTTTTTTATGTTTGTTTCAGTTATGTTAAAATTGATTTAAATAAATGATGGGTATTCTGAAATAAATTCGTAGTTTTTTAAATGTTTTATGCGTTTGGAGTTTTTTTTTTGTATGAAGCAGCACTTGTTTATAATTTTTATACCCCATGATAAAGTGAGAACGCAAAAATTTAATTTAGCGGAAAATGAAATTCTTAAATGCCTTCTAATTACAAAAATGTCCAACTGCTTCAATTAAACCTTGACCTCTCCCAATTCCTTAGTTTATCACAAGCCAGACAAGTTTTAACGTGTTTGCCACTTTGGATTTACTTTCCAATTAGGTAATATCTTTCTACAGCTTAAATGCATTTTCTGTGTATCATCAGCAGTTTTCAAACAAAGTTTTATTTTATCTTTTAATTTAAAAAAATAAACTTAATGATATTTGAAAAATGAATAGTACAATTGAATTCTACTTGAGCCAATCTATTACTGGCATAAATATTTGTACCTATTTCTGATGCACCCTGTATATAAAGAGTAGACACTGGCATTACACTTTACTGACTGGTAATCACCGATTGTTATCTATCTAAATTATATTACTCGATTTAATGTACTAGCACTAAGATTTAAAAAAAATTAATGTTTTTAATACTGTGCTAGAGCAACTTTAAGGCACTCTAGGGGAAATAATATTAAAGTAATAGCAGGCAAACTTTACATTCTGCAGAAAATAATAAAAACATGATGAGGACTGTCAGCAGTTTTCAAGCATTCCACGAAATATATACAAAGCTGCTTTCAATTCTCCAAGTAAGTAATTGATTTATTTGTGAGAACAACTTTAAATCCGATAAGCATGTGTGAATGTTAAATTTATTATGCGTATATACTATACAGACACCAATAATCGCTTGGATATTAAAAATGAAATTGTCTCACAGAAAAAGCACTACTAGCAAATTTTTATACAGGGTGGGTAAGCTAAGTTGCCTCCTTTAGAGTGGTCAACGTAACTCAATGTACATATAGTATAGTCGTGTTGTTAATTCACTTAATATAAGTAAGACATTTTCAAATAATGAAAAGACACACTTGTTGTTTATTTTTGGTAAATGCTGCGGAAATTTAGCTGCAGCCCTGAATGTGTATATCAAGCGCTACCAACTAGAATACCACCGCCTAAAAAAATATTTAGACACCTTGATCTTTAAGAAACAAAGGTAAATTTATTAATTCTAGTAGATATAGGTCCAGAACGATTACGAATATGGAAAGTAAGCTGTCATTGATAGAGGCAATGCATGAGAAGTCAAAGATATAAAAGCACAATGTGGGTATTAGTAGAATTTTACTTAGAAGAATTCTGTAAGCAAATGTAATTCATCTCTGTCACATTACGTTGGTGCACGAACTGTATGAAAATAATCCTTAGAGAAGATTGCAATTATGTAATTTCTTTCAAAATCAACTTTTTTTGGATCATTAATTTTTAAATTACAGTTTGTTTAGCGATGATACAAAATTCTCAAACAATGCTAAAGTGAATAGGCATAACTCACACCATAAGGCACAAGAGAATTCTTACTGGATACGTTCTACCCATTTTGTTAGTGTTTTTTTAATTGTAAATGTTTGGTGTGGCATTGTGGGTACCTAACCGAATTATTGCTTCACACTTCTTCCATGAAAATTTAACTGGACAAGGATACTTGGATTTCCTACAAAACATTTACCCGTGTTGCAGGGAGATGTAGAATTCAATGTTCAACAAAAACTTTGGTTGGATTGTTAGAAGTTACTGAAGTAATGTATTTGGAACAAATTGGATTAGAAGGGGAGCTGTGCATTCATGGCTACTAAGAAGTTGCAAGATCATTTCAGTAGCTTCTTTATTTGGGTATTGCTTGCTTGCTTGCTTTGAAAGAGCGAGATCTAGGACGCGGTTTTCCAAGCATCTCTATGCACTTAGGCC
>JABXWE010072470.1:0-16172 GCA_014611495.1 Limonius californicus | reverse complement strand
CAACTGTAAATTAGGATAATGGTACAAATATCTTGACAAAATATTTGAGGTAACCAATATAAAGTTTATATAGCCTAAAGTAGATAACTAAAATCGTATTAAATACCAATTACCATTCGTAATATTGGTTTAACTACTCATGTCATTGCAAAAGGGTCTTGAAATCTTTGATACACTGTAAACTAGGATTATGGTACATACATCTTTGGAAAATATTTGATATAAACAGGACAAAATTGTTGTAACCTAAAATAGACAATTAATTATCATAACAAATTATTATTATCATTGATAATAATTTCTTTAACTAGTCTCATCTGATTGGAGAAGGCCTTCAAAGCTTGCCCCAACTGTGAACTAGGATTATGGTACAACCACCATCGGAAAATATCTGTTATAAACAGGACAAAATTGATGTAGGTACCCTAAAGTAGACAATTAATTATCCTAACAAATAATTATTATCACTAATAATAATATATAAGCGAGTGTCATCTGATTGAAAAAGGCCTTCAAAACTTTCCCCAACAGTGAACTAGGATTATGGTACAAACACCATCGGAAAATATTTGATATAAGCAGAACAAAATTGATCTACCCTAAAGTAGACAATTAATTATCCAAATAAATAACTATTATCATTAATAATAATATATTAACGAGTCTCATCTGATTGGAAAACGATTTATAAGCTTTGTCCAATTGTAAACTAGGATTATGGTTTAAACATATTGAGAAAATATTTAAAATAAACTGGACAAAATTGGTGTAGCCTAAAGTAGACAATTTTTCTAATAAATAACTGTTATAATTAATAATAATTTATTAACGAGTCTGATCTGATTGCAAAACGCCTTAAAAGCTGTGTCCAATTGTAAACTAGGATTATGGTTCAAACATCTTGGGAAAATATTTTATATAAATTGGACACAAATGGTGTAGCCTAAAGTAGATAATAATTATCTTTAAAAATATTTTTTTTAACGAATCAATTGATTGTAGAGGGCCCTAAAAGATTTCCCCAACTGTAAACTAGGATTATGATTTAAACATCTTAGGAAAATATTTGAGATAAACAAGACAAAATTCATGGGTAAGGTAGCTATTTAAGGAGCGATCGTGGGTTAGAGGTAAGCACGTTACATTTCTATGCTGAAAGTCTGGGATTCAATTCCCAGTACCGGAACATTAGCCTTTTAACGCCCGTTGTCTCCCACGGCAATGGAAAACCAACGTGGTATTCTGCCCATTAAATCTTCTCTAGAGTAGAAGTTCCTACACTTCACAGTGTTCAGAGACCACCTGAAACTGTAGGTAGCCTATGTCTGTGCTACTTTGAAAAACGCGCTATTGTAAAAGTGGTTTGACCCCCCCCTCAGAGTCAGACTATCTTACAATAGTAAAGTATTTAAGATAACCAAGACAAAATTATTGTTGTCAAGGGGAAAATTAAATTTGGTTTTAGAAGAAACTCACCAGTACGTGGTCTCAATAATGAGGAGCAACACCTTCTAAATTTTATTGTGTATACATTATTGAAGCTTTTGTAATATTTTACACATAATAGCTTCTGTTTTGTTGACTTAAATTTTTTTCGTTTCTATAAAATACCAAAAATATATGCAGTATAGACAACTGAGGTTGTATTGGGGAGAGCTAATTAGAAACTTGTAAAATAACCTTTTAAATGACCAACGTATATGTTTTGAAAGAGTTTTTTTACGATTTAATAAAATTTACCACGTATATGTAACACTAATTATATACCGAGTGTAATCATCCTAGATTTTTTTTTATTTATAATTGTACCTAATATTAGATTTATAATACCCTTATAATAGTGCATTAAACAAGCTTTGTTTCTTACTTTTTTTGAAACCTATATTAATTCGCAAGTAAAAACAATATAATTAATAATTTCAATAAGTTTTATTAGTTTTCTGCTGCGTGGTAACACGTCGAAATACGTACTAGGCGGCAGAAGCTAATGAACCCCATTGAAATTATTAATAACATAATATTTACTTTCACTGCTTGTTTCGTCGGAAACGATGTAAACTTAGTTATTTCAAATAAAATGCTCTATATATTATAATTGTTTACTTTAGATAATTTTATCGTATACGTAAAGAACGGTGTTAACCTGTATGCTGAATGGTAATTCTAAGACTCCCAAATAAAGTCAAATTTCCCACTGGTTAATCTATTTTTATTAATCAGAAAATTAACCCCCCAACTCACTCGTACCACATTATTTAAAAAACTTCAAATTCAAATTAACGAAATTATATATCCAGTGATATGTATCTAAAAATGCTAATAATTAGGTATTAGATTAAGAGCTGTTAGCTCTATAATTCAATAAATTTTAGCATTGATTGCACTAAATAAATATACACTGTGCATGTAAATAAATATCGAACACAACTACGGTAACACAGTTAATAATAATCATGCTATATGAACAACTTGAATGCCATCGACCTCTCCGTAGTAGTGTCGGTGTAAGAGTGGTAGTCTTCGTATTGATGGAATGCGTTTCTCAACCCCTCTTGCCTTCCCGGCGGACAATACATCATCTTGGAGAAAGCTGATTCCATTGTTATGCTGAGAAAACCTGGTTGTATGCAGTAACGCATTCTGTGGGTCGGAAGAATTTATGAATACGGTGGAATTCTAGGAAGCTACCGCTACAAAACTCTATTTATGAACACATATCCATGACGTATTTCCGATTTACAGAATTAATTATTCTTATCTTTTTAAATGTGTCGTAGAAGCTAACCAAACAATAATACACTTTGTATATTAATTTGTATTTCTACAATATATAATTCTTCAAAATTATTGCGAACTTAGGTTCATAAGCAACCTAAAAACTGTTTTTGAAGCTACCAGATGTAACAACTAAAACTCCAAATCATACCAATCCCTAACACACGATTTTCTAAAAAGTATGTGATTTATCTGTTTCTACAACCATAGTGTGGTTCTGTTGGCAGAGCGCTTGTTTGCTGGGCAAAACATCGAGTATGGTTTGGGTTCGATTTCCCTGCAACCTACCACACCAAATTTTCCAATCCGATTGGCAATTATGGGGGATCTTAATGCCAAAAATCAATTTTTTGTTGTTCGGATTCGACTTTGAACCCGTTCTTGTGGCAAAGAGGCCAGTGGCCAACAATGGGACAAAAATGTTGTCGATGACATCCATATTACATCAAAACGTGGTAGATTGCTGCTTACTTAATCACAATCAATTAATAAAAGAATGTCTAGAATATTCCCTAAAATCTGTCTTTATGTTCTCTGTATTTCACAAAAACATTAAGATTAAAATAAATATTTCTTATTTTGTTTTCTAGATGTGTTGTCACTTCGCAAATAATACATTCCATGGAAACTGTAAACAGTGAATAACATAAAAATCGATAACTAATTTTCTAATATTCTTAAACGACGCCATGATGGAGTAACCCGAAGGAAGAATAAAACAATACATTTTTGTTATTGTGTAAAACATAAAACTATGTGGTGAGTTCGTAAGACAAAAATTTGGAAATTTTCAACCAACTGATTTGAAATGTGGGATCAATAAATGTATGTAAAAGTTTTATGATAAGTTATTGTGACTTTTCCAACTTTTGGAAGTTGTTTCCTGTCCCAGATAACGCATAAATGAACTTAGTAAAAACTACTGCAAGAAACACAACATCCTAATAATAGTGGAATGATACTCTTGACAAACTTTTAATGCACGTCGGCATTATTATATATCTGATCTAAATTACAAATTCCAAAAAGCAGTGACTATTCAAGTAATTTTGTTAATACAAAGTATTTAAAATGTGGGAGATTAACTCACCGTAGGCATACGATTTATGATAACCTATTGAAATTCTTCCTACATGTCTTAGCCATTACATATCATAGATAAGGAATATAGGAGTTTTACGAACCAAAACTACTTACAAGAAGCCTAGCATCAAAATAAAACAGAAACTATATAGTATTGATAAACTTCCAAAGTATTTCCATTGAAAGTGTATGAACGCTTACTATAACCTAATATAATTAATACTCCACCAATGTGATTCCTCCAACTGTCTTACAATCTGGCATACTAGGTTAAGGAAAAGTAGATAGAAGTTCTCTCATTTCTCCAATATTTCATAACCATTTCCTATTATAGATAGGAAATAAATAAAGTTACCCAAATAAGACTTGAAATTTGAGTTAAGAACTTATAGATTCTTACTTTGTGATCAACTTTCAATCTAGCGTCCCGTTTCATAGACATAAGTCTCTCAGGTTCCATGCTTTTCATATAACAAATCTAGGAGACGAAGCAATGAAATGAGTCCTAAAATCTATTCAGTTTTACAAAACAATGTAAGTATGGTACAAAGCAGTCGCGCGTTGAAAGATTAATTAAAATAGGTGGAGAAGTGGGATAATTTTAATTTAGGCATGTCCCGCCGTTCCATAAAGGGGTTTTAATTTACGCAAAGCTGAAGAACAGAGTGTTACCAGATTGTATATTGCAGAGGCAGTAAACGCAGCCCAGCAACTTGTATCTAGGTGCAGGTTACAAACAATGGCGTGGTACTTCACCTTAATTAGAGCTCTCTCATATGGTAATAGCTGATGAAAGTTTAATTTGGCCTCGCTTGCGGCCCCGTAATTAGAACGAGCAAACACCAGGATTCAATAGCGGGAGCCGAGCTCTTTGTGCTAAGATCTGCGTCGCTGCTAATTATCCCGCGTGAGTGTTGAACATAAACGACAAGATTAAGTCTATTAGGCGTCCTAACTCGCGCAATTTGCATGCGCTCGGCTCCGAACAGATGACTCTCACGTGGAGCTTAGTGGATGTGTCATACGAGCATCGGGATTTTCAGAAACAACCCCTACATGTCTTTATTACTTCCTAACTCTGCCGTGTTAACAAATGCTGAAAGTCCTTAAAACGGGTCAAGTTGGTTTCACTTCTAACAGAAGCTCGTGAGAGGAGCGATAACTCAGAGACCTTGTGGGTTATCTGTGGTGGCAGCTTTGAAGGTATATCAGTTGGACATGTTTCAAAGATTGTTGATTTTCAGAAGTTTTAGAACCAACTAGAAATTTTAATCTGTTAACTTTGAAACTATTCAGGTGGTTATAAAAAATAATTGTAGTTTTGCTATTAGTAGCAAACTAGAAGGCACTGGTAGCTATGTAGGTATATGAGTTGGAGTTGTTTCAAAGATTACCTATATTGGAAGCTTTAGAGCAAAGTAGAAATATGTGTCTGTTAACTTTGATACTATTCTGTTTGTTATAACAAAATTATTTTAATTTGCTATTAGTACCGAACTAGAAGGTACTGGCAGCTATGTAGGTACATATGTTGGAGATGATTTAAACATTGTCTGTATTGGAAACTAGAAATATTTTAGTCTGTTAGCTTTGATACTATTCTGGTTATTATAAAACATAATTGTACTTTGCTATCAATAGCAAACTAGAAGGTACTGGAACCTATGTAGGCTTATACGTTGGAGATGTTTTAAAGATTGTATATATTGGAAGTTTTTAGAACAAACTAGAAATATTTTAATCTGTTAACTTTGGCACTAGTCTGGTTGTTATACAAATTTTTTGTAGTTTGCTATTAATAGCAAACTGGAAGGTACTGGCATCTATGTAGCCATATACGTTGGAGATGTTGGGAAGCTTATCTATATTGGAAGCTTTTAGAACAAACCAGAAATATTTTAGGCTGTTAACTTTGATACTACTCTAGTTGCCATATCAAGATAAGTGTAGTAGGCTGTTAGTAGCAAGCTAGGATGTACATTCGCCATGGTAATAAATAGTGACATTAACAAACATTTACAAATTTTGTGTGAACTTCAGGACTCGCATATTGAGAACATTTACTATAGCATCCTTAAACACGCACTGGAGTGACATGGCTTAACAAACTAGTACAAAAGAAGAATTTCGAATTTCAATAGTCGTAGAGGATTCTTCTGTATTTATCATAGAATTCATAAACACCCACTGGACTTTCAATAGCTCTAAAACAACGCCTACATTTACCTGAGGATTATTAAATACCCGCTGGAATATTCATTAGCAAAGTACTACCATAGCAAACATGCTGGAAATTGTATACTTTTTTAACAGCTTCAGAAGTACCTCCTACATTTATCAAGTAATCCGTAAATAACCATTGCAATAGTATTCCTTGGTAAAATACTATCTAAAAAGACGTACTGGAAAATTCCTAGACTTTTAATAGCTCTAGAAATATCTTCTCCATTTATCAAATAATGTTTAAACACCAATTTGGATATTATTTCGTGGCAAAATACTTCCAAGAAAGACGTACTGGAAATCGTTTTTTCAATAGCTCTAGAAGTATCACCTGCATTTATCATATGATCTTCAAATATTTATAGGAATATTACTCCTTAGCAAACTACCACCAAGAGAAGCTGTGTTGGGAAATGTTTAGATTGTCACTAGCTCTATTGCCTCAGAAGCTCCTTAAAGCAAAACATTTTCAACTTACTTTAAGGTATTCCTTGTGCTGCAGAAACGTTGCTTGTGGATTTTGTAAATCGCTTCTGCTTGTTCTTCAATGTAAGAGATTGATATGAACCAGTCCGTGGGCTATTTTAGTAACATTTTTCATAGATTAGGTCTTTTAAGCTAAATACGAATTCTGCTGGTTGCGATTATGTGATGATGAACTTATTTGATTTTGATTCTTATAGGTATTTTCTGTTATAAAATAAGTAATAGTAAGTGATACTGTTGAGTAACCATTAAGAATATATACTCGTATATCACCAAGTATTTTGAAGTCAAATCTCTTCAAGATGACTTAATAAGGAAGCATTCTTTAGTTTCAGATTTTTGGACAGTTCTGGTGGTATTGTAATTATCTACTCATTGCTTCTTCGCAATATGATATGGACGTGGATGGTGAATTAAAAAATATTTTAAAGTCATCAACCACTGATATATAACAGGAAAGTATATGATACTCCTTTTTTAGAATTGTGTATTGATAGTTTCGTCATGGAAGGAGGATACTCCAATAAGCCATAATCTGAATAATATTACTATTGTTATTATGCACAGCAACATACGAGTGCAGGACAAGGACTTACTTCTTCTTCCAACGCCCTTGTTAGTTTAGGTCTATTCATCTTCCATAATTTTTTGGGATGATGGTTGAGTAAAATGAAGTCAATACAAAGGAAATATTTATATAACTTTTACTACTCCTACTTACATTTAAAAACTTTTTCTTTTTAGAAAACCATACCAAGTGAAATCTGTAGATTTCATATTTTCACTTCATTTCCAACAGATCTGCTGATCTGAAAATACTAGCTACTGTTGCACAGGAATACGGTTATGGTAGAGTAAAGCCTTGGACAAGTCGACTGCGAGCAAATAAGGACCCTTAAATTCTTCTCTGTTTTTTTGAATTCCTGTCAGATATTCCTTATCTTCTAAACGAGAAAGAGGAGGTTCTCTGTATTTTAATCATCCTTTCAAATAATTATTAAATACCATTAAATTGTACAATGACTTCAAATGATCGCATGCGCATTAACACTCAAAAAACTCTCTTCCATGTCCTTCAGAGTTTGGAGACTTTATATGTTATATGTTAAATATTCATGATGATCATGATGATGATGATGATGATCATTTAATGTTCCTCATAGTTATCATTATAGAGAATGATTATTAGATAGAATTAAACTGTACCCTTTATCTCGCTCGATCATATACCTATCGCCCCTTGAATCTCTGCTACATTACTTCTGAGTCTTGAGGCTTTTCAAGGCTGTGGTAATTTATAATAAATAATGATAATGATGGTAAAGATAAATTAATTTTACACTTTTGACAATCGTTTCAAATAAATGTTAGATGCCATTAACCTGCATTCCCACTACGGTCGATACCTGTACCATCGATCCCTACAATTCCTACATTCTCCTCCGGCGTCTCGAGATTTCTGAGGGTAAGTCTGTGAGTATTAAGAATCAGTTCAAATGTACGTACTGATAATGATCAAATTAATTATATGTTGTACATATTTTCTATTGTTTAAAATAATTACTAGAAACTCACCTTCTCACAATATACTAGAAACTCATTTTCTAACAGTATCTTCAGCTGGAGCTGCCGTAGGCTTATCATGGCTTGGAACTGCCATGCTCATTCACAGTTGATAGACTTTAGAGACCCGATATCTCGTTGTAAATACGAAAAATGATGGCTTCTTAGCTTCTGTGCTTCTCTAGCTATGGACACAGCCCTGATTATGTTCCTGGTAACTTAAGGCAAAACCAAGGTAATAGCAGTAGTACCAGCACCAAAGATCTCATTCATAACTACGAAGAATACCTACGACTTAGAATTGACACTGATGATAATAGTTTATTGATTCCCTACGCCATTACCATTGTTTCAAATAATCAGTAGATACCATTGATGTATTGAATCTGTTCGTATAAGAACGAATTCGATAAATGTAACCAAGCATCACCCAGTGAGAGAGTATACATAAAGCACAAATTTTATTCGATATTGAGTGTACCTAACTTTAGGAAAATCCAGAGCGCTGTAGCTTTAAAATCGCGCCTGTCGGCTGCGATTCGTTGCTTTGCGAAGTAATTAAAACCCATTCCGTCAATTCTCTTTTGATTAATTGTGAACACAGCGGCTCTGAGGGGTCCGGTCTATCTCCAAGCCCACTGCTGTTTATCTCAGCAGACCAGCCGGCGTAATTTCCATCTCAATCGTCACTTTTAATGGCACACGAAATTGTTTCCTTGATTGCAGTGACACGTTCAATCACTTTTCATTTAGTAAGATGACTAGTTAATTGACTTTTAGGGAAATTCGCTTTCATTCGCTTCTTGCACGTTGTAGAACAATTCGCACTCAAAGGACTGTATTTAATTTTTGAAACACTTCCCCCGCTATTCAATCCTTTATTTAGAATGGTTATTGTGTTCATGTGACATATTTTGAGTTTATTTTACGACCTCGAAAAAAGAAATTTAATTAAAATACAGTGCTGAATGGAAAACCATTTTGTAAGCCTTCTTAAGCATCATCCTTTATTAATTTTTAGGCTTGTTCTTTGTTCGTTTTGTTTTTGGATGTAATTAGAATAGTTACACAGTTTGTTCAAAGATTAAGAGCAATGTAATTATTCAGGGCAGGATTAACACCTCAAGCGCCCCTTAGCAGAAGTTAGGATAGTCAGGTTAGTTTCCATGGAAACACTTTCTTTAAACTTAAGATTTATTCCTAAAAATAATGAGATGAAGAAAATCAAATACCAATGACGTGCAATATTAAAATTGTATTTTTTCTTATTTTCAATTTTATAAATTTACTAATAATTTGGTCAATATTGAGCGTACAGTATTGAAATAAGTCAACTAAATGAGCAGATGAATTGCGATTGCAATAAAAGACTACTGCAAATTGTGGGTTAGGCCGTCGGTCCTGCTTGTCTTTGACAAACGAGAACCTTGTTATGGAACTTCTGTTCTTGACTATGTGGGTTAATTTCCTATCTAACATACATGTAGAAAGAGTCCATACAACCTGCTCATTGTGAATAATTAACCGGCCAGTGGTCTGAATACAAAGTAGGAGAAAATCATTATTAGAAAAATGAAATAATGCCCGGTATATGTAGTAAATGGCTAGTAAATTGGTCGCCACTCGTTTATAGCTAACCCTGACTACGTGAGTACGTTGGACGCCCTCAAAGTATATACTAAGTATGGGTAAGCCATGCAACATGTTTGTTCATGGAATCAAACAATGGCATAACTCTAAGATAACTACATATTAAATATTTTAAAGATAGAAGAGCGATTATTATTCTCATATCGTGTGGTACCTCTGCTTGATCTAGCTTTTAATCATGTTAGAACTTAGGTTAGTCTGGTTCTGGTAAAGTTCTTAAGACACTTATACCAAAATTTCTGTTTGCTATGACTGCATCTAACAAGCTAACGATCTAAATATAAATGAAGAAGAAGAATTAGAAAAATGAAAGAGTGTTGTCCTTCATAAAAGAAACGGGTAACAAATCGGTCACCACTTGTTATCAGATGTTATTAGTATTACAGACAACAATTGACGTCCTTAAAGTATATAATTGCAGTAACATGTAACACGTCGCTTATATTATGAAAGAGATAGCCCTCGGAATCTTTTTAGACATAGAGGGGGCATCCGACAATGCCTCCTACAACTCGATGTGCGCTGCGGCAACGGAGAGGGGGTTTGACAACACGATCATAAAGTGGATCAAAAATCTGCTCCAGTCGCGAACCATCAAGGTCACCATCAGCGATGGAAGTAAGACAGCCTATGTTAACAGAGGGTGCCCGCAGGGGGAGTACTCTCTCCCCTGCTGAAGAACTTGGTAGTAAACAGCTTGATCACTGACCTGAACAATCAAGGTCTTTATACTCAAGGTTACGCGGATGATGTAGTAATTTTGGCCACTGGTAGATTCCACGGGACAGTCCTAGAGATTGCTCAACATGGACTGAATATCGTAGAACGCTGGTGCAGAGAGCATTCCCTGACGGTCAACCCAATGAAGACCAAAGCAGTTCTCTTTACTAAAAGAAGGAACCTACAAGAAAGGGCCTTTACCTTATACAACACTTTCCTAGCCTAGGGCTCCAAAGTAAAATATCTGGGCGTTATACTTGACCAGAGACTTACTTGGAGACACCATGTAGAGGAAAGAGCAAGAAAGGCAACTGCAACCTTTTGGATTTGCAGACGTGCCTTTGGCACAACCTGGGGGTTCAAACCAAAGGTGGTACACTGGATGTACATAATCATGGTAAGACCCATCATCACGTATGCAGCGCTTATCTGGTGGAAAGGCGCAGATACACAAAGACTGGGAACAATCCTCAATCGAGTGCAGCGTTTGGCCTGTGTGGACGTTATGAGTGCACTAAGAACAACACCAACAGCTGCTCTCGAGGCGCTAATAGGGCTCCAAGCACTGCCAATGGCAGTGAAGTCGGAGGCACTGCTAGCGGCCTGGAGAGTAAAGCAATTAAACTTATGGAAGGACGTGGGCTATAACATGGGGAATTGCGGGATACTACCCAGTGCACCAGAGATCTGCTGCATGGGGGTAGACCGCATGGTACCAAGGTATACGTTCAACAGAAACTTCCAAATCAACATTCCCACCAAAGAGGAATAGGCAGTAAACAGTAACAGGATCTACTTGCCAATACAGGACTAATCTGGTTTACAGACGGATCCAAAATGGCAGGCGGAAGTGGCGCAGGCATATTTGGACAGTCCCCAAGAGTAGAACTCTCTACACCATTTGGGACTCATACGTCAGTGTTTCAGGCGGAAATAGTAACTATCTCCGAATGTACTCGTAGGCCATACCAAAATTTGCCCATCACGATATACTCAGACAGCCAAGCGGCTCTTAAATCGCTCAGCAATCCTAAGAAAACCTCGCGGTTAGTATTGGAATGCTGGGAAAAACTACAGGCGATGGTGCAGCGTAACGTTAGATTGACGCTGTGTTGGATACCGGGACACAGTGGGTTTGAGGGTAACGAACACGCTGATCGGCTGGCCCGGATGGGCTCCTTGGAGCACCTCTGGGGACCCGGACCAGCAGTCGGCGTACCTCAAAGCTTAATTAAGGCCACTATACTGGACAGACTGAGAAGTCAGCATGTCCAAAGGTGGAAACAACAACCGTTTAGGCAAGCGATACTTCTCATAGAAGGACCAGCCCAAAAGCAAACAGACCTCCTATTAAATCTGGGGAGGAAAGACATCAAGGCCATAGTAGGCCTATTAACAGGCCATGGCCATCTGAACAAACACCTAACCACATTGGGAATCAGAAACAATGCCCTCTATCGGAAGTGTAAAACAGAAGAAGAAACCTCTATTCATGTACTCTGTCGGTGTGCAGCGCTTGCCACTCTCAGATTCAGGGTCTTCGGGGTCTGGTTTCCAGAACATGAGGACATTCGAAGAGCCCCACTGAGACAGATACTGGCCTTCATCAAAAGGTCGGATCTGCTCTAATGAGGCACGCAACAGACAAGATGCACAGTGGATCAAAAGATCTGAGTGCTGCACATCTGGGCCCTGTCAATTTAGAAATATAGAATAGAGAAGATAACTACATATTAAATATTTTAAAGATAGAAGAGCGATTATTATTCTCATATCGTGTGGTACCTCTGCTTGATCTAGCTTTTAATCGTGTTAGAATTTATACCACTTATACCAAAATTTCTGTCTGCTATGACTGCATCTAACAAGCCAACGATCTAAATATAAATGAAGAAGAAGAATTAGAAAAATGAAAGAGTGTTGTCCTTCAAAAAGAAACGGGTAACAAATCGGTCGCCACTTGTTATCAGATGTAATTAGTATTACAGGCAACAATTGACGTCCTTAAAGTATATAATTGCAGTAACATGTAACACGTCGCTTATATTATGAAATAGCAACATAAACTGAAGAAATAAACAATTTAGATATTTTGGAGATAGAGAGCAACTATTAGCATATGCGAATGCGTATACATTATTTTATATATTATTATTTGTATAAAATGCGGTGCCCCTAGCTTTCAGCCTAGTTAATCCATAGGTTAGTCCGGCCCTAATATATAATTCTCAGGGGATTTACATTAACACTATTGCCTGCTTTGAATGCATCTCAGAGGCCAATGAGAAGGCCAAAAGAAGAATAAGAGCATTAATAGAAAAATGAAACCATGGCGTACTTGGAGAAAAATGCGTATTAAATCGGTCGCCACTTGTTTTGTAGCCATATGTTAACACGTATTGCAGGTGACATTCGGCGCCCTCGGAGTATATAAATACGGCAAGACACGCTACGCATACATTTATAAGATAACAGCAATTGTCATATATTGAAAAGATGGCAGTGATTAATATATGAAATTTTTATATTATTATTCTATTGTCGTGTGCTGCCCTTGTTTTAGCGAGCGCCCCCGGCTTTTAGTGACATTAGTCTTTAGGTTAGTTCGGCTCTGATATAATTATCACCAAATTATATCAAAATTGTTGGCACCTCTGAATGCACCTAAGAGGCATCTTCAAAGTATATACATGTCGGCCATATAATAAAAAATAACATAACGTTAAAAAAACAGTAATTCATATATTTTGAAGAAAGAGCAACGATTAGTATATGGAATGAAATGAAATGAAAATCTGTGTATACATTATTTCTTGTATAATTAGTCACATATCTTATGGCGCCGCTACTTGAGAGAGCGCCTCAGGCTTTCAGCCTGTTAAGTTCTTAAGTTAGTCCGGCCCTGGTGCAATTCGTAAGAGATTTAAACCGAAATTATTGTTTATTTCAAATGCATCTAAAAGGCGAATGATCTAAATAAAAACGAAGAAGGAGAAGAAATGGGTAGCAAATCGGCCGCCACATGTTTGTCATCAGATGTTATTATATATTGTAGGCGACATTCGGTGACCTCAAGGTATATACCTATGGAAACATATACCTGCGTGCAATATCATAAAGATAAAAACAGCAATTTAGGATTTTGAAGACTGATCAACGATTAGTATATGGAATGAAATATGTGTATACATTATTTCATATATTACTATTCTCATATCTTACGATGCTCCTGCTTGAAAGAGCGCCCCTGGCTTTTAGCCCCGTAAATTCTTAGTTTACTCCGGCCTTGGTGCAATTCACAAAAGATTTATACCAATATATTTTTTATTTTGAATGCATCTAAATACAAAGGAAGAAAAAGATCATTATTAGAAGAGAAACACAATGCTAGGCTTTACAGAAGAAAGCTAGTTAATCAATAGCCCCTTGTTTGTCGTCAGATGTTATTATGTACTGTAGGTGACCTTCGGCGCCCTCAAGGTATATACGTATGGAAACGTATGCCT
This sequence comes from Limonius californicus, assembly GCA_014611495.1. Classification (NCBI taxonomy): domain Eukaryota; kingdom Metazoa; phylum Arthropoda; class Insecta; order Coleoptera; family Elateridae; genus Limonius; species Limonius californicus. The sequence goes on along the minus strand of JABXWE010072470.1, from coordinate 2,166 downwards.
ACGTGTAATAACATATATGGGAAAAAATTTTGTATACTTATTTTATAGATTGTATTTGATAGATGTAGGTACCCTTGTTTGAATGAGCGCCCTTAGTTTAACACTCATTAGTCCTTTGGTCAGTCTGATCCTGCTATAATTCCAAAGAGAGTTTATATCGAAATTATTGCCTGCTTTAAGCCCATCTGGTGAAACTGTTAGTGAAAATGTATAAAATATGACATTGTACTGAAGAAGGTATTTGTATTACGTCGAAATAAAATATGGCGTTACAAGTTCCACTCGCACATGTAATTGTATCACAACCAAGTTAATAAATTGAATAAATTCTAGTTTAGCTACCATTAGAGTAATCCTGATCGAGCAATTCCATTTCATGTCGGCAATAAATAACCAGCTCCTGAAACAACTATACATCATTAAAAAATCGCCTTTCCTTCGACACAGCCTACTCATTAATTATTTCCAGACAAGGTCCTGTAGACACATTACGTATTGTGAGCCAGCGACATCAATATGTCTGCGTGAAAAATAATTAAGCAAGTATTTGTCAAGCGCTTCCTGCGCACCATTTCTCTCGATAACATTTTTAGGACAAGCTGAAGCGTCGCCCTCTTTGATGCCACTTTACGATGATAAACGACGCTGTGTTTGTCACTGCTTTGCGACATCCGGTTACTTGCGCCTGCGCCCGAACATCCAACTATTAAGGGCACAGGTAATTGTGTTGAGTGTATAAATATTTCTCGTGTAGACTCTAAATATTTTGCTGCAGGATGTGTGTAGTTTTATTAGCCGAGAAATGCTTCTCAAAGGACCGTATCAAAGTTACCGCCTTCATACATCACTCATCCTCATCTGCAAATTTAGAAAACACACGCACATACGTTCTCCAGTGGCGTACCGTTCAAATACTACAAAACTTTTTAAATAAGATCATTTGGGTTTTAACCAATCCTAAACCTTGTTAGCTCGACGTCACAGTTTTATAATCGGTTGTTGATTGGTTAACGTAGAACAGATTGTTTGATGAGACTTCACAGATAATCGATTATTGGTTAGTAAGTCTGATTATTTTATTGTCTTCGCACGTAAAATAACAAAAATGATTGCATTTGCTCAAGGTAAACTTCTTGAGTGTGGTATCACTTCATTAATTGGTTAACATCAGGTATTTAATCAATGTTTATCTGAGTGATGTCTCCAATAAGTTGTTGATTATTGGGTAGTCCTTGGCAATCCTACGAATTATCTAATAATAAAAAATAATCATTGGTATAATAGATAATATTAAAAATAAACTATTACTATCCAATCAGACTGTGTCTCAAAAGTGATTCCTCATTGGTTGACCCTGTCAACCAACGTCAACCAGATAGAGCTTTCTTTACTACGATGTCATAAACAGTTACTAACGTCATGGTTAAGGTAATATTATATTATATTATATATAATATAACCCATCACAATGCTTGTATTGTCGTACGTCCAAAGCAAACAACCAAACATAGCTCACCAGTTAGAAATTACTCTAGTCAAACGTCATAAACGATAGTTCATTTTTGGTTAACATCAGGGATAGTATTAACCAATTAGAACGTTTATTTGGGTGACGTTACATTAAAATTGTCAAATATGGTTGTTTGGTTGTAAATTTTAGGAAGCTGGCTTATCATAAAGTATTTGCTGTACTTAATATTTGCATTATACTGTCGAAATGCTTTTGTGAATGATCTTCTTCTTAGCTGTGCCGTCTTCATCATTGAAGGTTGGCAACAATTTGGGCAAAATCGTTTCTGTTCTTGGCTGTTCTTATTACTGAATTGCTGATCATTCCTGTCCAATCCCGAATGTTCTTGAGCCACGAGTACTTCCTTCTACCTGGTCCTCTCTTCCCTTCTATTTTTCCTTCCATAAGTAGTTGTAAAAGTTCGTATTTGTTGTTACGGTAAACGTGTCCAAGGTAAGATGTTTTTCGTTTTTTTACCGTATACCTAATAGTTCTCTGTCCCTTCCCATTCTTCTTAATACTTCTTCGTTTGTGACATGATCCATCGATGATATACGAAGCATGCGTCGGAATATCCAGAACTCAAATGCCTGTGGTTTCTTTTCTATATTCTTTCTCATAGTCCATGTCTCTACACCGTAGAGCAACGTTGAATA
>JABXWE010072467.1:0-12353 GCA_014611495.1 Limonius californicus | reverse complement strand
TATGGGAAAGTAATATAACTATAAGGTATGGGAAAGTAATACCCTATACCTATAAGGTATGGGAAAGTAAAAAGTATTCGAAATACTTACAGCATCTGAATACTTCGTATTAATAGGATTCAAGTTACTGAGTACTCAGTATCTTCAACGTTACGAATACCTCGAATACTTGAATTTGAAATGGCATTTGCGTGAAGATTAAACTTATGGTTTGGTTGGGTAGTAACTTTAACTACAAAATAAAACTTTAATTTTGATTCAGACGGTAACAAACAAAGTAATATTATCTATACTTATTTCCAGTGGAATATCAAAAATCAGATTCAAACTTGCGGGAAAGTATTCAACAAATAAGAAAGTGTTCGCGGATACTACCTGCAAGTAGTTCAAGTATTCGCGAATATCCGAAGTATTCGCGAATACCGTTTATGACGGTCGAATAGCGAATACCGAGAATAATAAGATCAATTCGAATACCAATTACTTTTTATGCCCAGTATTCGAGATACCAAATACTTTTCGTATAAAAGTATTTTAAGTAGTATTCAAACTTCTAAGTATTCGAATACTTACCCAGCTCTGGTCGTGAGGAAGTTTTTAATATGGCAACTGGACACAGTGAAGATACAGATCAAGTTTGATTTGCAGACATTTCAAAAGTGGACGATAATAGGATGAATACTATCGATTCCGAACGAGAATTTGTAGAAGAATCTTGTGGTAAAATCATTTACAAATATCTGCCGTTCAGTATTTTCTAAATGCTTTCAATTGGCACAAGTAAATAGCATTCTAATGGCAAGATATTGTTATATTAACAAGTTTGAAAGAAAAACCCAGTATACATTTTTTCAAAAACCCAAAACAGTAAAAAAGTAATTATTATATACATACAGAAGAGTTGCCAATGATCGGCTGATATCTTGCATAACTAATACGCAAATATTGATTTAAATTAAAACAGTTTTGCTGTATATCTTCAACGATAGAATGGACAAAAGTATTTGAGTTCGCATAACATGATACTTGAAGCCTTTTCAAATTCATGAAATTTGAATGAAGTAACAAGGTTTCGATCCTGAAACATCCGAATTCTTCTTGGCTCTGCATGTTTTGCAATTAAATCTTTTCAATAACCTTCTAGATTGAGACGATAAGTAAGATATTGTACGCGATTGCAATCTGCGCATGTGCGATAAATGCAATTTTATCATTGGAATGTACTTAAGTAGATTTTTTGGCCAATTTGCATTTCGCTCATCTTCTTGGGTGTAATGTAATGTGTAAAAAATTTTCAATTTGGGAAGCGGAATATTTTCGTGATGCCCCTGTATGCGGTAAAGAAAGTCGCGATTTCTAAAATAATTTCTTCAACCAAATCAATATTATAGCTGCATAGTACACGCAACAAAAATGAATGATACCATGGTGGAGTTGTTTAGGTTAATACTGCATAAACTACATTCCTTAAAATAAAAATTTACAGGTGTCAACGTTATAGACACTTTCTTTCTTTCTTTCTTTCTTTCTCTTCTCCAATATACCATTATGGTGTTGGGGTATTGAGCCAATCCTTATATTGTCTTCTATTCCTGGAATGGATCCGGATTTGTTCTATGGTTTTTCCCTTTTTCTCAGCTGTTTCCTTGATATTGTCTATCCATTCTTTCCTAGGTCTCCCTTTTGTTCTTCTTCCGTCGGTTCTCATCTCAAAAATTTTCTTTGGGTATCTGGTGTTATTCATTCGATTGAGATGTCCATACCGTTGCAGTTGTTTGTGTTCTACTTCCTCCACTATTGGTTTTTGTTGTAATTCTTCTCTTACGCTTCTATTTCTGACCCTGTCTCGTCTTGTTTTGCCTACTACGCGTCTTAGATATTTCATTTCTGCGGCTGTTACACTCGATCTGTGTTTGTCCAGCATTGTCCAGGTTTCAGATGCATATAGTAGAGTGGGCGTGTAAATTGTTTTATATAGGTGTAATTTAGCTTTATTACTTAGTTCTTTTTTATTAATCAGTGTGTTGTTTATTTGGTAGTATATTTTACTACTTTTGCTTATTCTGTTTTTGATTTCTCGGTGTATTCTTCCGTCGTTGCTAATTATCGTTCCAAGGTATTCGTATGTGTCTACGTTTTCTAATGTTTCATGATTTATTTGTATTACTGCCCCATTTGCTGCTGTTTTTGATATGCACATGATCTTGCTTTTTTGTATGTTTATTTCCATCCCCTTCTCTTCTAGATGATTCTTCCATATATTGATATTTCTCTGTAGTTGTTCCGGATTTCTTGCCAAGAGCAGTATATCGTCTGCATATAGCAGATCTTGCGACTTCACTGGATTTAGGTTATGGTATCCGAGTATCGTTTTTCTTGTTTCCCTTTTGCATGTTTTATGTATATTGTTCATGTATATTACGAACATGAGGGGACTTAGGCTGTCGCCTTGTTTGATTCCTCTTTCCATATGGAATTCCTCTGAAACCTTTCCGTTTAACCTTCCAGTAGTCGCACCTTTTATCTGGACACCAGTAGTCGCAGTAGGTCTCTCAGACCCCTTGATATTCTGATTTTTTACACTCATACTAATTGAGAAATATTGCTCGTTACTGAGTATATTTGTTTATTAGGATAATAAAACACATTCGTTACAAAATTTTAACTTCTAACTTTACTTGAAAATTCACAAAATAATAACAAAGCAAAATGTACATTTCTTGACATTATCTTAATGTTTTTTGTTTTTTCAAATATTACTTTAAAAATGCCATATGTCATTATTGAAATACTGAAAATAAGGTTCATTTAGTGTAAAAAAAGAATCAAATGATTTAAATCAGCTCAACCATCACCATCACCATTAATATGTATTCACTTACAAGGACACCTCACGTGGCTCACAGGTGGTAACTCTCAAGAGAATACACCAAAACTAATGCGCATTCGTATGAGCATAAGAGAGTACTCTATCGAAAGGTACCGAAAACGACCAAGCGTAATATCAAAAAATTACAGAGTTATAGCTGAAATAAGAATTTTCAGATCTGTGAGACCCCGTGCGACTACTGGAAGGTTAATCTTACTCTTCCTATTACGGTCTTATGTAGTGCTTTGACATTTCTTTCCAGTTTATTACTTATTTGCAGTTCTTTAAAGGCTTCCCATATATATTTTCTTGGGACTAGGTCGAATGCTGCTTTTAGATCGAGAAACGCTATGTATAGTTCTTTGTTTTTGTCTAGGGTCTTTTCTATTATTGCTCGTAGGATATATTATGTGGTCTTGTGTTTGTCGCCCGGGTCGGAATGCCGCTTGTTCTTCTTCTATTTTTTCTTCAATTTCTCTTCTAAATCTTTTCTCTATTATCCTGGTATAGAGTTTCAGTGCCACTGGGGACAGGCATATTGCCCTATAATTGTCACAGTTGGTAGTTTCCCCTTTTTTAAATATGGGTACTATAATATTCTTCGTCTATTTTTCTAGAATTTTCTCCTCTTTCCATACCTCTTGGAATATACGTCTTAACCATTGGATTACCTCTACTCCTCCCTTTTTTAATAGTTTGGGGTTTATATTGTCTTCCTCTGGTGATTTTCCGTTTTTTGTTTTCTTTAGGGCTTCCTTCACCTCTTCATTTGTTATATCTTCATTTGTTTCATTATTTGCTTCTTCTTCATTCACTATTCTTTCTTCTGTCGGGTTCTCTATATCGTTCTCTCTGAACTTGTTTGCATAGTATTCCTTCCACGTTCGTAGTATTTCTTCTGTATTAGTTTGTATTTGTCCTTCGGGGTTTCTAATATTACGTATCTTTTATTTAGCGTCCATGGATTTTCTTCTCGTTGTTCCTGTTGTTCTAGTATATTTAGTTTTTCTGTTAGTGTTTCTTCATATTGTTGTTGCGTGTTTAAGTTTTGTAGTGCATGGAGATTTATTTTTTCGTACTTTTATATCGTTCTTCTTTGGGTTTTTGGATGTTTGTATCTGCCACTACTACTTTGTGGTTTGTACTTAGTTCCGCGCCTCTAATGACTTTCACGTCATGTGTGTGTCGTGTGTATGTAATATAGTCTATCATGCTTTTTTGTCCTAATTGTTCCGCTGCATAGGTAATCTTGTGGATATTCTTATGATTGAACCACGTATTCCCTATTAGTAGTTGGTTTGTGATGCAGCATTCTAGCATCCTTTCTCCATTTTCATTTATTTCGCTCTCCAACCCATGTGCCCCCATTGTTCCATATCCTTGGTCTTTGTCGGCTCCTATATGTGCGTTCCAGTCTCCCATTATTAGTAGATGTTTATTTGTGTTTTGCATTTCCTCTATAGTACGTTGTAGTTCTTCGTTGAACGTGTCTTTATTATGGTTAATAGCCGCGTTTGTTATAGACACTGTTTTTTTTAATTCATTTTGACACGAAGAAATTTTCTGCAGCATGTCGCATAAATCGTATAATATCATACAGGGAGTCCCGTACGTTGAGATAAAACACCTCGTTGCGTTGTTCAGCAATGTATATTGAACACAAAACAGCTAAAATATTTATTTTTCACAGACTAGGTTCTTGATATGAGCTTCTTGAAGTTTAAATTCGATTTCTGCGTATCTTTTACAACAAAGCTAAACTAATAGACATTATCGATTATCGAAAGTAATCCTTCATCAATAAACTTAAGATATTAACAATAAAATTTTCTTCTGTACAGGTTCACATTTCAAATTCTTGATCCTAAGATTTTGCTGAAAACACGAGGTTTAGATATGGCGTCAAGGCTGATAGTAATATTTATATAATTTGACACTGCTGTTCCAAATTTTACAGTTGTCAAACACAGTTTTCAATTCTTTTTTGTAAATTCCATTTCACTTGCATTCATGGAATACACATTTGCTGAATACACTAATATGATATGGATTCTTGGCGGGGTTGGTGGTAATTGTAATGCAGCGGCAAGACCGTATGGTGACTGCCATCCAAAGAGAGGACATCCGAACCACACAGTTATTAAACAAACTGACCAACGAGTACGAGACAGAGGAATTGTTGGTCTAAAGGAAGGTGGTGGTGATGGTCTATATACTTTTCGAAAACCGATAGCGCAACACTTATTTCCACAATATTATAAAGCACGGGTTAGATACTGTGAATGGCTATTAAATCTACATCAAAAAAATACTAATTTTATTTTAAAATTTTGTAAGCAGATGAGGCGGCATTTAAGCAAGATGCGGTTTAAAATATTCATAATAATCATGTGCGGACAGATGAGACCCATCTTGCAACTCATATTTGAAGGCATGTCAATGTTTGGACAGGTATGGTAAATAATTATTTTATTAGCCCTATTATTCTTCCAAATCGTCTTAATACTGAAAATTTCCTACATCTTCTAAAGGAACATTTTTAAATACTAGTGGAAAATGTTGCACTGATAATCAAATAAAATATTATGTGGTATCAACAAAGTAGTGCTCCAGTCCATTATGGAATCATGGTGCGAGGCTTAAAAATCATTTTCCATATGCTATAGCTTGGCCAAGGTCACCTTGACCTAACACCCTTAGATTATTATTTGTAAGTTTATCTGAAGAATTGGGTATAACTCACACCAGTAAGCAATGTGAACGATTTAACAAATCGTATCAAGCAAGAATACATACAGTTACATGGGAAAGATTATCATTGAATCGAAAATATGTATTGGATTATTTCGTATTAAAACAAAGAACAAATATAAAAACAATGGATTGTAGAGTAAAACGTGGCGCTAACTGTGGATCAGATCACTAACTTACTAAAAGTGAGAAGAAAAAGAAACATCCACTAATAAATTACCAGACAGAAAATTAAAGAGCTAAATTAACAGTACTACAACAACCATCTATTCGACAACTACACCAAAGAAGATTAGAAGAGAAGATAAAAAATAATCAAGCACGAGATGACGTAGAAGAAGAGTATGTAGTATTAAAGAAAGCTATAAGAGAAGCAGCGGTAGAAGCATTGGAAAAAATTGAACAAAATAAACAAAAGCAGTCTTCTGTTTGGTTATTTGAAGAAACTAAACTATTAATAGATGAAAAGAGCAAATTATGCCGTAAATGGCCAAGTAACAACACTGACGACGACAGAAATAAGTAATAATAATAATAAGAGTAAAAATAGAGAAGTGCGAATAGCAATAACTAAGGAAAAAAATGGTTACTGGGAACGTCAATGTCCGTATATCGAAAGCTATGTAGGTGGAGAGCAGTCGACGGAAGTTTGGTAAACCCTAAAAAGAATGAAAAGTAATAAAGCAGGTGTTGTTGACAAGATTATACCCCTAAAAAACTAAACTATAAGCAATTACTCACGGAAAACCGCTCACAATTTTTGACTACCCCACAAAATTCAACGATAGATGAAGATGATGCACATATATAACAGAGGAGCAAGTACTGGAAAGTTTAACATTAATGAAGAATGGACGATCGCCAGGTGCGGGCAATATACCAGTGGAATTATTGAAACGCGGAGAACCAGCCCTTATAGAAAGAATTACAACGCTATTTAACAAAAGCAACAACTATACCAGTGGAATGGAAAAAGTCATATATAGTCTCAATTTCCAAAAAAGGAAATAAAGAGAATCCCAACTGCTATAGAGGACTAAGTATATATAAATATTACTCTCAGTAAACTTTTTGGAAAAGTATTGTACACTCAATTACGTTAATGCCATAGGTGACAAAATAAGCGAAGACCGGAGTGGCTTCACATAGGGTCGCTCCTGTATCGACAACCTGTTTTCGTTACAGCAAGTACCGTGAGTTCAGAAAGTAATTACATAAGGGTTGGCCATGGAAAATAAAAGTAATGTCAACAGCAAGCTTTAAAATTCATTAACTGTCATCACTGTTGTTGTTGTCATTAGTTTATAGGCTGTGCCTTAACTAAATTGGTATATTAAGCTTGCATTGGACATTATTTTATTATTCCGTGGCCAACCGTTATGTAATTACTTTTTGAACTCAAGGTACTAGAAAATAGAATTAACATGTGGGAGAAGACCCACCTAGCCGTCGTGGGTATACAAAAGGCATATGATTCGATTCCGAGGGATAAACTTTGGGAAGCTCTACGTCTAATGAATACCAACAGCATAAGGCTTATTCAAGAATTTTATAAAGCTAACATTTCGTTTATTAAACAAGGGAAACAACTTTCTATTGCTATAAGAACATCAAAAGAGCTCAGACAGGGTTACAGCCTATCGACCTTATTATTTAATATCTATCTAGCCGTTGTACTAGCCAACTGGAAACGACACTGTAGAATAATGCATGTTCCGATAAATGAGCATTCATTGGCAAGCCTCATTTTTGCAGATAACCAAGTGGTTAGTGGCAAAACTCCTACGACCTGGAACTTATGACCAGGAGATTATATACAACATATAAAGACTGGGGACTTCAGATAAGTATAACAAAAACCGAATACCTAGTGGTTAATTCAGATGCCAGATTTGAAAGAATTATTGACGACGGCGTGACGATTCATTAAGTGGATCACTTTAAAAACTTGGGGGCTGAAATAGATAAGAACGGTCTGGGAGATACAGAAATTAGAAATAGAATCCAGTAGAGCTAGAAGATAATTAGATGCCTAAATAGTGTATGGTGGGATCGGGTGAAAATCGAATAGGTCGTACCCTAGTATAATCTGCGCTCTGCTACGGCTGCGAAGTGTGGACCATGAAAGAGGTAATGAAGAAAAAACTATCAGCGGTGGAGTTAGGTTATTTGTGACGGAATGCCAGAATCTCAAAACTTAAAAAAATTCCCTGTACAGAAGTTAGACGTCGAATGGAAGCTACCGGCCCAGTTGTAGACAGAGTAGAAGGTAAAAGTCTGAAGTAGTTTGGGCAATTACTAAGGATGCCAGACCAGAGATGGCCGAAGAAGATTTTAAATGGAAACCGGAAGGGAAGAATAAACCTGGAAGACCACGTAAATCATGGAGTGAAGGTGAAAGGGCAGCAATAAGAAGCAGAAACCTAAACAAAGACGAAGGTCGCGACAGCGACGCTTGGCGAAGGGAAATGAATATTTCTAGCTGTAGCATAATGCAATGTATTTTATACAATAAGTTGTGATGTCCAAATATATGTATATATGTGTCTCAAGCAAGCAGCTGCAACTTTAAACAAACAAATCCTCCAAAGAGTACAAAGTTCCATTGCAGTGATATATGCAGAATGTCACAATGGTGGGCATTTTCAACAATTCCATTAATTTACAAACAATTTTAAATTCTGATTTGTATCTGTCCGTTAGTTTTTTTCTTCTTATTCTTAAGTAATTTGTATTTAGGCATTGAAAAAGATTAATAACTACTTTGTTCAGCTGTGAATTAAACCTATCTTATGGTGGTTTGGAAATGAGTTGTTTAATAGTTGATTTATGTTGTCAAAATGGTCAACTGGTCTAGGTAACAATAATTACTCCTATGTATAGCAACTGCAAAAATATTTGTTGTAGAGCATACAAGATGCATGTTACACAGTTGCTTCGTGTAAAGAAACTATCCTGCGAAACATAAATATTTTTAGCTGGTTTATATTTAGTATGCGCTGCTGAACAGAGCTACCAGACGTTTTATCGCGAGATATGGGACACCCTGTATATCACGTTAGTTAAAGTTTAAACTAGAAGTCGATACGATTATTAGAGGCGATAATATGATGATATTAGCGCCCGGATTTTTCCGGTCTATTTCTAAGCGAGAAAGCACTGAACACAAAATCAATGGTCAAACAACGCTAAACTAAACCAAACAGCTTTCTAATTGCGGCTAACAACAAGAAATCAAAAAATAACACGACTTTTTTACTAGAAAGTTGGAACTGAGTAAAGCTTGATCACGTCAACCAGGCTCCCTCATTCTTCTCTCATGTTATACTCAACTTGAACGTATGATATTTATATTGTGCGGCGCAAAGAGCCCTTATTATAAGCAAGACGCAAGGTCCTTACAGCATTTAATGCCAATTTAAAATTATCTTTTTATGCCCTCTCATTATTAAATTAGTTATAGCTTAACTCTGACACGGTTAAAAGCCACTCGAAAGTATAACAAAGTGCGGAGAATAGTTGAACATAAAAGTGAGCTTAGAAACCCATGCTCAAGCGGCACCGAGTCTGGGCCTAACTTAAGGAAGGACTACGAATTCGACGAATTTAGACGCCATTAAACTCCAATTGACGCTCTGTTAACTAACGCTACGTCAAATATTTGACGTCGATTAGAGATTAAACCAATTATTTGTCATAGTTAACGCGACGTTAAATACTTGACAGGGCTTCGTGAAACTCACTGTTAGTCAGTTACACTAATGCTACAACAGTGATCGTATCCGCAGAGCACTGAAGACTGAATAAAAAAGCAGCTAACAGCAAAAATGTTAAAACGATGGTGCAGAAAACAGAACCTCGAGTTAAATATTGTGACAAAGCCGGTCAACCACAGTATGCATACGCGCAAAAAATCGAAAAAACATTGAACATCAACTCTAAAGAAATCCCAGATAGAAAAGAAAACTAAATATAGGCAAATTTGAATAGCATAAAAAATTCCAAAGCGCCAGAGCCTGATCAAATATTAGCAGAACGAATGCACTGTAGGAGTTAAAAGTACCTACAGTTAAATAAATAGCTCTGGAAAGAAGCTTCACATCACTGTAATCGTATTTAAGCAACAAACGGAAGAAAGGAAAACTCAAAAACTGTAGTTCTATCTTACTTCTGGCACAAATTTATAATATAACCCACATCAAAGTTGTACTAATTTTTTTGCTGTTTTAATCTGGGGGTAGAGTATGAATAAACCTTAAGAAAACACCAGTGAACTCCAATGAACTATAGAAACTTGCAAAAATATTATTGACATAACAAGAACAGAAGAGAATTTTCGTTTGATTTAAATATTCCATCTTCAAAAAAAATGTATTAGCCAACTGTGATTAAACTAATGAACCCCAGTTCTTGGAAGGTTTGGAATAAAACCCCCAAGCCAACATGTTATTCAAATTGCTCTTGAAAATAGCAAGAAACATGTATAAATACGTATAAAACACGAGGAAACGAATTTGTTAATTAAAGATTTTACGGTCTTTACCACTTCTAATTAATGCATAGATACTCATATGTTTCCAGTTTCTGGAATTTTTGAGCAGAAATATCTTCTTCAACCACTTTACTATTTTCCATCACTTGCCCTTCCATAATTAGCTGCAAAACGTCGCTATCGTCTTTGCGATAGATGCCTAAAGTTTTACTTTTTGTAATCCTCGCCAGGCGGAAATAATTTCAGTGCGTAGAAGGCGAAAATATGTATGCTCCAAATAAAAGCTTGTACTTGATAATGTAAATGCAATATATTTGTTTTTCCAACCATTTCCAATTATTGACCTAGATACTACATGTAATAAATTCGACATCCATGCTAGCGTGTTTATGCAATTAACATTCTTTTTACAAATAGCGTAAAAATTACTTCTACCATGATTTGCGTTCTTTTACCTCCCCAAATGCCTGAAAAACAAATTTAAAACAACTATCACACTTACTAGTATGTTTGGTTTCGTTGCCTACACAGAAACCAAGCCTTCCGGTTTCAAGTGATACTAGCGGATTATCTCAGGTATACTAAGCATTGTTTCCACGAAATCTACTCTAAAACATCATAATATCAGTTTCGAGGAACGCACAAACACCTAGAGCGGTATTTTAGAGCACAACTGAATTATTTAAAAAATTAAAGTCAGGATCACTTGAGACCTGGTTTCCGCCCTCCGAGGGCCAATAATTGAGAACAGCTCGTTTTCTATGTGCATTCTTCTCAGCACCTCTTGAGTTACAATGTGCTGTGTGCATTCTTCTAACCACCCAGAGTTCAAAATCTTGTGATTTCTTTCAATGCTAACCGTAAGCCCAAGCTTCAACGCCGTACAATAACATAGTATGTAGTAGGGTGTAACTGACTTGGCAAAAACGTTAGTGACATATTCTAGTCTTGAAATTAATGTAAAAAATCATATAACCGTTCTTCGGAAATGAGTCTTTAGAAAGTATGGTCACTTGAAATTCAAATAATAGAGAACCAAAATGTTACGAAATAATTATTTATTAATAGTTATTATTACAAACTAGAAAGTTTAATTAACTAAAATTAAAATTAAAAACCATGAACCATGCGATCTCTAAAAACTTGTACATTTTCAATTAAAGAAATAGTCACATGTATTGCAGTCGGAGAAGAGCGAAGGCTATGCAATCGGTCCTGCTCTACCACTCGAATGATTAGGATAATTGGTTTTTAAAAATTCTCGTGCAGTAAGTCCAAAATGTGCAAAAACCCCATCATGCATGAACCATAAATTGCGCGTTTGCCGTAGTATCTCCCTAACAATACTGCTGGCTCTTCTTCCAAAAATTGCCTATAGTTTTAACCATTATGTGTAGGCAGAAACAATATTCGTCAAATCAAGTAAACATGCATAAAACCAGCCCAAACATTACAGTAAAATATTTGTTGATGCCTGGAAAGGGATACTGACTGTGGATTAACGTAAGTCCATTGATAATTATTAAGAGTATTCAATACTAAAAGATTGGGGTCATTGCATTACTCTAGAAGCCATAGACAAAATTTCCATCCCTCTAGTAAATCAATCTCAAACAGAGCGTGCATCAGCTGTACATAAATCGGATACGGCAATTGCTCATGAAGAATTTCCCAACCAGTTTGATGAGAAATACCAATACACATCTTGTAGTAGTACTAAGTTTGGCCACAAATATCTCAAGAACGTTTTCTTCTACAGTACCTAATACTGCTGACTATCCGGTTGGCACCACAATCTTCAGAAAGGATCCAATATATTGAACAAGACTATGAATAGTTCCAGAAGTACCTTTAGCTGGATAATTCGGAGCTGAATTCGTTTTGCGGTAAAGTCGGAGAACTTCATACGAATTTCCGATGCCTTGTCTATTAGTACAATGAACATCACTTTCATTTCCGTCATAGTGTAATTGTGGGTACTGAAAGCTTTAGAAACATCATTGCAGTAATCCTTACACTTCTTCTTTCTTCATTTTAGGATTTCTCATGTTCTTTCCTACTGTTCCACTGACTCCCTCCATCTCCTTGCTGGTCTTCCAGGGGATCGTTTTCCTAGGGGTGATCTGCTCTTGCTACCCTAACCAATCGATCTTCATTCATCCTTTGAATGTGAATCTTTCATTCTCGCTTTCTAACCGAAATCCATTCGTTTATGAGTTGTATGTCACACTGGTTCATGAT
>JABXWE010072452.1:0-13723 GCA_014611495.1 Limonius californicus | reverse complement strand
TACACAACCATTTGTTTGCCACAAGTCTTCGGAGAAACAAGGAAAACCAACCGTCGAAGACGGATCATTCTCCACCACGGCAATGCGAGCTCTCACACATCGGCTCGAACAAGTAAGTGACTTTTTGAGCACTCCTGATTTGGGACCCATAACTTCTTTTTATTTCCGTACATCAAAAATAAATTGCGAGGTCAACGTTTTTCGACACCTGAAGAAGCAGTTGATGCGTTCATGATGCATGTTTTGGAGATACCTCGATCGGAGTGGAAAAAGTGCTTCGAAAATTGGTTATGCAAAAGTATATTGATCTTCATGGAGAATATTTTGAAAAACAATAAAGCCATTTTCGATGATAAATATTTGTTTTTGTTCTCTAATCCCGAAATATAAAAGGCAACCCTTGTATCTTTGTTGGCAATGTAACAAAGATTATGTTGGTTAAGGGCGATTAAAACACTGAATTTATTTGGTTAATGGTTTTTGAGTAAAGGGGCGTTTAGTCAGAATTTTTTAAGTAGCAGCCGCTTTTTTTAAGGTTTGATTGTTCAAGAAAAACCTATTTGAGATATGGTAGGGCCCTCTACAATTTACGGTTTAAAAATTGTGAATTAATGCATTCAAAAATATAATAACTTTCGACCTCTAGTTTAGAATTTTTCCAAAATATATATAAATCTCCACATTTAAAATTTAATTAAATCACACTACTATTTCAGACATATTACTGGTTAAATAGTCAATGGCATATCAAAGGACAGACATTTTTCGATACCTACAGATGCGAAACAGAAATGTTCGTCACTTCCAATTCTTTCACGAAATCAATACTTTGGCTGTAAGCAGAGTACGGAAAAAAAATCAAAACAAAACTCTTGTTTCCCAAAGCCCATTATTACAGCAATTAAAAAAGCTATAAAACATTAGTACATTTTGTTGTGTCTGCATGTTCATTATGGCTCACACGTTTTTGAGCACATACGTCATCGAGATCCAAACTGTAAGAAAACATGATTGTTGTGGCTAATATATGATTTGCAGCGATGGCGGAAATCCTCGGGGGATTGCAGATTGTTAATTCCAAAACATTGTGATACATAGTTTTAAATTGATCGCTAAAAGTTGCAGTAGATTTTAATCAGCTCATATAATATTTACATGTTTATAACTTCAACGAAAAGCCTACTTGATTGTTTGGTTCAGATTGGGCTGATCTCTGCGAATACAAAACAGATCGAAAAGTTATCAATAAGCAAAAATATATTTCTTTTTTAGTTATTATTGATATCAACTGTTGGAGGTTTTACTCCCCATCTCAAAATTGTAAGGGCGCTAAGAGTTCAACACAAGACACACACAAGCCGCTTAAAAAAATTTAGAGAATTAGAAAATATAACCAGCTATAAATTAGTTAGCTTTCGTGGAAATATAAATTAAAATTCATATGAAACACTCAGAATATAGCATTTTAAGATGTAAATATGGATATTCGTATGTAATATTTTAATGGATATCCTTGTACAAAAATGTAGCGGGCCATATTTCGAAGAGGTGCCCAGTAAGCCAAAATACGTGAAATGTCAAAATGGAATAAATTCCGCATATTTGTGATTTTGTGGTTCGTATTTGCGCGTTAGACTTCTACGCTGAAGGACTGGGGTTCAATTCCCAGTATGGAACACTGGATGTTTAACGGCCGTTCCCCCTCACAAGGCTATGGCAAGTCAGCGAGGTGTTCTGCCTAGTAAATCTTCTCTGGAGTAGAACTGTTACACTTTCCGTGGTTCAGAGCCCACGTTAAGCTGTAGGTCCTGTATGTCTGTGGCACTTTAAACACAGACACAAGAGAGAAGATCGCTACGTCTCGTAAGAGATAAAGCACTCTAAGAAGAAGTAATTCAAAAATGTAGGTAAATTGTTGTTTTAAAGGTACATACATAGAAGAAAGAAAAGAATAAAGGATTAAAAACTCTCAAATGAAACAAACATAGAAAGCAGGTAATAGTACTAAAGGATCAACACGGAAATGAAATAAGGGATCAAAATACAATACTACATTTAACAGAACAATTGTATGAAAATCTGCACAGCTCAAAAGTAGAAGGCGAATATCAAGAAAATAAAAGAAAAATAATAAACGTAGGTTCTGAAGACATCCCACAAATTACAGAAGATGAGATAGGACATGCACTGAACTCGACGAAAAATAACACTGCACCAGGAGACAATAGAATTCTAATAGAAATGCTAAAAAACGGGGGATATGTAATACTAAAGAAAATATGTGAACTACTAAATGAATGTCTAACACAAGGTAAAATTCCCAAAAACTGGAATAACGCTATCATGATATTACTGCACAAAAAAGGTGACAAAACAAACTTTGGAGAACTACCGGCCGATCTCTCTATTATCACAGATATGCAAGTTATTCACGAAAATACTTACAAATACAATTACAATAAAACTGGACCAATATCAGCCACTAGAACAAGCCGGATTTAGAAAACAATAGAGCACATGTGACTACCTTTTGACAGTAAGATTCCGAACAGAAAAAGCAATAGAATATAATTTGAACATCTACATAGCATTTGTTGACTTCCAGAAGGATTCGACTCTGGAACACTGGGCAATAATGAAATCACTGGTGAACCGGTATATTCAAATCATTGAACATATATACAAAAACGCCAATTCTATTATACCACTCAACAGTGACACAAAACCTATCAAAATCGATCGAGGCATAAGACAAGGTGATACTCTGTCACCAAAATTGTTTACTTTAGCCCTTGAAGATATATTCAAACAATTAGATTGGCAAGATAAAGGAATACTAATAAATGGCAAACGACTAAATCATCTACGATACGCAGATGATGTTAACCTTATAGCAGAAAGTAGAGAAGAGTTGAAACAAATGCTAACAGAATTCGAAGAGGAAGCAACCAAAACTGGACTCCATATTAATATCGCAAAAACGAAAATCATGTGCAATGAAGACCCTAATATCACCATTAGAAATCAGCACATAGAAAATATATCAAACTATGTCTACGTAGGTCACACTAGGAAGAGAAATCAGACATTGGAAATAAACCGTCGAAAAAGGCTAGCATGGGCAGCTTTTAGAAAACTAAGCAGTACCCCAACGAACAAGAACATCCCAATGTATCTCCGAAGCCGTCTATATGAACAATGTGTCATGCCGGTACTGACGAATGGCGCTCAAACCTGAACAATTACCAAAAAATCAATGGAAATGCTCCAAACAACGCAGACAGCTATGGAAAGGCGGATGACTGGAATATTTCTAATACAACGAAAGAGGAACGAATATATAAGAGGCATAACCAAAATAAAAGATGTGAGTGAAACAATAGCTGAACTCAAGTGGAACTTTGCGGGCCATGTGGCCACATGTCAGGGTGAAAGATGGACAAAAATAATACTGCAATTGAGACCATACCAAGGAAAAAGAACCAGGGGACGACCAACAAAGCGCTGGACAGACGATATTAAACTTACAGCGGGTTTATCATGGATGAGGCACAGAACCGAGACAGTTGGAAACAAATTAGGGAGGTCTATGTCCAAAAATGGACCGAATGAGGGCTTTAAAAGACACGAAACCCAACAAAAATATATTTCCATTGCAAAACAAAGGGAGAAATGCTAAAGGAATGGAAAAATAACATCAACAATGTCCCCTTTTTTCGTTGCTTTACTTCTGCGTTTCTACTTCAAAATTAAAATACTGAAATTCATTTAATTTACATGAGATTTTCTGTAAGACCTTTTGTGGCTCCATTCTGTTAACGGAATACTCTGTATATCGATATATTAATCCATTCTGGTGTTTCTTTCTTTTACATTTGTGCATTCCTCTAATTACTGTCTCCATTTTTAGTTTAAGGGTACATCCTGTATATTACTATGATTTTATGTTTCTCTGATCATTCTTTTTCAGTTGGATACAATACTATAATTAATCCTGAAGATATTTCTAACACAATTAGCACACAAAGTTCAGCTATTAGTTCAAGGTATAAATTGCTCATGATGAGTTTTAGCAGAACTGCATTCAGTAGGATGTGAAACATAAGATTGACACACATTTATACAGTGGATTTAATGTAACCTTCCTGAGGGTACGTAAAATGACATTTATATAAATTTCATCTATAACCTTCCAAAGTACGGTGCGTAAAATGGCATTTATAAAAATTAAAGCTATTAGTTTACGGAATAAATTGCCAATGATAGCTTTTGCCGAATTGCACTCAGTAGGATGTGAAAAATCAGATTGACACAAATTTGTGTGGTAGCTTTAATATAACCTTCCTGTATAGAGTGCGAAAAATAACATTTATAGAAATTTCAGCTATTAGTTTTAGGAATAAATTACCCATGACAGTTTTACCGGAGCTGCACTCAGTAGGATATGAAAAATAAGACCTACACAAAATGTATGTGGTAGATTTAATATAACCTTCCTGAATAGAGTGCGAAAAATAACATTTGTTGCTAAAAGTCTACGGGTCGTTATAAATCATGGTTAAATTCAATAGTTTTAAAATGAATGACATCAACAGTGAACTCGTTAGGTAAGGTTTTATCATTAAAATGATCATAATCTTATTAAGAAGCAGATGCGGTGTGTTGCGATGTAAGTTATGTACTTTGTAAATACGCGTAACTACCAACTACAGATTTGACATTTTCCAATGGCTTGTGAAAATATTTAACTTTTGCCAACAGCGTGGTATTCTATATTAAATATCAAATTTCAATTTCAATTCTCCTACAACTGCTTTGGGGAAAGGTGCGGTTTTGACATTAAAGAGAGGACGATTGTCATATTCACATGTCAAATAAGTGATTATAAAATAGTACGTGTAAGTGTAAGTAATTCCATGTAGTACACGTAAGTAAGGCGCTTTGAGATAAGTTTATACAGAGTGTCAACTTGAAACCGTACAATGTGTTGTATCTCTGGAAGTAAAATAGGTATTGAACTTTTCTAAAAAACGTTTCTACAACATGAACGGGGAATCTTCATGACTCACACAGCAACCTTCCCCACTCAACCTCTTAGGCTCTAGTTATCTCCAACAAAAAAATTTCAAAAGGTAACACCCACTATTTGATACGACATTGAAAAACTCTTAACAAGATGATATTCAATAGTAGCAAACATTGTTATATTACAACACGCTGTATAAAACTGCAAAACTCGTCGAATTTCTTATGAATTTCGATATATTGTAAATGATATCACATCGATTTCTTGTAAAACAACCTACAACCGGTCCTGTTGAAGGTATTTGTGTGTAATGCGCACTATTGTAATGATAGAAACAAAGAAATTCGGTATTTGTGCTAAGTGTCTTGTCTTGTCTCTTTTCAGCAGCAATTCTTCCAATAGAAATGTCACTTATCGTATGTATTAAATTCAAGGCTTCTTTGGAAAGCTTCCTGATAGTTCAAGGAAAACTTAAAATTATTATGATTTAAATATAATCGAAAAAAATAGTCCATATAATATGTATGAGTACTATTTTAAATAAGGTTTCGGTTTTAAAATCCAAAGTGGGATGTTGTCAGCCATGGAACGCAAGGAAGTAGAGTGAATCTATAGGCGAAAAATTCTCAAGTTAGTGATTTTGTCAGCATACACGTACACCTGAGCGGTAACACGAAAACTGGAAAATTGCCCTATATTCACTATATAAATACAAAGTAGAATATACTGTTTACAGATTCTTGAATTCCTTGAAAATGCAATAAAATGAGTATCTTTCATTACAACAAATAAATAGATCTTTTCGTGGAAGGTTTATAGATACAGTACACTAACGATAGCATAAACACTATGTAAACCAGGAAATATAAAATAAATTAAAAGTTTTTATATGGTGGGGAGCTAATGTGAATTTTGCACCTTTGTTGTTGTTCATGTACCTTCTGTTCTAATAAATCAATAATCGATAACTTAGTTGTTACAATGATTTGTTAATATTGTTACGAACCCAATATCCAAAATTCTAAATTAAATTATTATTGCTTCATAGCTGTTGTAATGCGATTTCAATTGCTTGCATACACATTTATGTTGCAAGTAGTGACGTCATTTTACTCAGCAAATTCTTAAATTAGGCAATGTAAAATAAGTAAAACACTTGATAAGGAAAATTGACTAATAACCAGGTCATTGCTTATGGGTGCAAAAGGGAATTTATAAAAGGACACTTAAGATTGAATTAGCCAATATAGTAGATAGTGAATAGTTGGCAATTGTTGGTGGGTGTTTGATAGAAGAGTGTTCCCAATAACAAACCTAGCAATGGCGCTGTACCTGTCTGTATTATTGTAAGTAGATTAGTATAATGTTTTAGAATAAATTGTCATAGACTTGTAGTACGTAGTAATTAATAAATCCAATCATTTTATATAAAGGTAGTTGTTTCTCTGGTGATCCCGGCGATAAGGACAAAGGGCTTCTTATCAGTTACAGCCCATAGGCGTAACAAAAAAAAATGTAATAAGGGTGTTGTAAAAGACTATATTAGCTAAAATTCGTGTGAAGAAAAAGCAACAATTTATAATATAAGTAATACCAAAAAAACATTACTTTTAAAAGCTGTAACGAATACGTGTGCTCCCGGTTAAAAAAACAACTTTAATGCATGCTCCATTGCCAAAAATGGAAAAACTATTAAGAATGAAATGTTAAATGTAGTGAAAATGTTAAACAGTTTGTACAAAGAAAGTGACAACAGTCTTATAGCTGTTTACGATGACTCGTTTATTGAAACTTTTACCTCACGAAACTTATGTTACCAATATATAAATAATTAATAAAGCTTACTGTGGAAAGTGTATGAATTTCTCTGTATTTTTTGCAATTGTTAGTAGATGTCCATAAAAGTGAACATGCCTAGTTTTAACTGATTCACATTAACGAGAGTCTACTGTACGTCAATACACTGATGTAAATGGAATCTATCAAAAACTGTATCAGTATACTAGATTTTTTAAAATATAGAATATGAGTTCTAGAACGTGTTTGTATTGGATTTACAAGAAACAAAAAAACACGAAATAGATAGGGACACTAAGGAAGTGTATACAGAGCGGTGAATTTTTCAATGCTCAATATTGGCATCTCGGTAACGATAAAAATTAGAGAAAAGTTTATACTATTATCTTCCCTACCATTGATGCTATTTCAATGAAACCTGGTAACTTTACGTTTTCGGTAACCGTGAGTTGAATGACATGAATAACATAAATTTTCTAGGCCTTCTAGATTGCAAGTTGCGATAGTCAACTTATTTATTTCTTATGGCCGCCATATTGGATTATCACACGATTAGATAGACACAACAATTAGCTATTCAAATTGGTAATCAACATAACCTTCTCCTTCCAAAAGACTTGTTGAAATTTGAAAATTTAAGTAACTAATTAATAAAATCGCTTTCGGTTTGAAAAACAATTGAAACAATAATTAAAATGAGAGATTCTATTACTAATATTCATTTACACTCGTTTACAAAACAATTGAAACTGAGAAGTAACAAATGATTTGTTTAATAATAAAATAGACATATTGCGCTTAAGTGGTGCGCGTAGTTTCTTTATCGTGTTTTGTAATTGTCAAGATGTTCACCGATGAAGAAGAGCAAGATACGCACAATGTCTACATTCACAGCAATAGAAATTCTGTTATAGCGTCTAAAAATTATGCAAATTTATATCCAGACAGCTGCCCCACCGAACAATATTTGCAAGGATTTCATGAAATTTGGATGTTTCTGGTAGGTTTAGAAGACCGCGGGGGCCGAATAGAAAAGGAATTATTGCTAAGGAAGTGAATGTGCTGGCTTAATTAGCCAAATTAAGCCAGCTTAATTATTGATCCAGAAAACTTCAGCAGAAGAATTTCAGAAGAATGTGGTATTGATGATTCATGTGAGGACACTCATAAACATAACTACCATAATTTTAAATTCATACATGTACAAACTCTTCATCCTAGTGATGGTAATAAAATATTGGACTTTTGTTATTGGTTTCGTGGAAAACTGCAACAAGATCCATATTTTTCCAGAAAAATACTATAGACTGATGAGTATTTAGTTCCAATTCGGGAATGTTTAACAGGAAAAATCTTCATCAATGCAACAGAGAATAATACGAGAGACTAGGCCGCAAGTTGGATATTCTTTGAACGTATGGCTGACCTTTTCGATAAGGCGGTTCTAGGTCTATTTTTTATCGATGCACATTTAGATGAGCCTGGATATTTGCGTTTTTTTGCAAACAAATTTAGAAGATATGCTAGACGAATTGCCATTAGTAACCATTCAAAAGCATAAGTGGTACCAACAAGACGGAGCCAGTCCTCATAACGCCCGCAGTGTTTGACATTATTTAGATGCACGTTTTCAAAATTCATAGCGTGGCACGTTTGGCCCTGTTCGTTGGCCTCCACGCTCGTCTTGCTTAACGCCTGTGGATTACTTTGTGGGGCAATGTATGCATCCCCGACGGAAGATATCGGATATTTTCTCCTCAAAATCGAAAACGCCTTCGACTCCAGTTCGATGCAGACTATCCAAAAAGCAGTGGACGAAATGAATTTCAGGACTAACCTCTGCATCGTAAATAACGGCGCGCAATTTGAACAATATAAAAAATCATCTGCTGTTTCTGAATTTGTTTTCTCGTTATCGTTTATATGACAATTAGCAATACAATCTGTTAATTATGGTTTCAATTGTTTTTCAAAGTCTAGATGATTTTGTAAATTATTACACAAATATTCAAATGATTTTGAAAGAAAAACGTTATGATAGTTACTAATTTGAAAAGCAAATTGTTTGGTCTATCTCATGGTATCTAATTTCTTTCAATGTCATTCAACTCACAGTGACCATAAACATAAAGTTACAAAGTTTGATTGAAATAGCGGCACTGGTAGGGAAAATAATAATATATTTTTAAAATCACAATTTGTAGTTTTGGCGATAAAAGATGCCAATGGTGAGCATCGAAAAATTCACCACGCTAATATATAACATAAGAAGAATAGGTATGTTATATTATACTATAGCTGAATAGAAAACATGAACTAACAATTGTTTTCAAGCGACTTGGATACTTTTTCCTGATTTTATTTATAACGAACACGAAAATGCTGAAATACAACGAGCAAATTTACAATGTGATAGTATGCTGATATTTTTTTAACAAATTAACTACTTGTGAATTTCCCTGTGATGCAGAAACTCTCCAAGATTAAGGCACACGCAACACTGTCGTGATATGGGATGATTTGAGAAATCACCAACAATGAAAATTAAATACCAATCAATTTTGAAAACAATATTTTACACAAAATACTCTTCCGAAAATGTTACAATCTAATAAAACTGTGTACCTACTTTCATCATAACGTTAAATAATAAATGTTTAATACGTGTTTTTTCAAAAAGTGAACATTTGCTTATCAAGAACATTCGTTAAATTGTCATGTCACCTTTTTAACAGTCCTGGTTTCACCGGAAGTAAGCACAACTTTATTTTATATTTCTACATTTTTAGAATCTTTATATACTACAAGAAATTCTCGGTATTTTCAGAACAAAAGTATTCGGATACTAAAAGTTCTATAATAATCTCCTGATCTAAAATACTGTGACGTACAATGTTAGGCCATCCTTTCCATTAGTTTTTAAGAAGGGCCTAAACTTTGATAAAAACAACATGAAACTCTTTAAAATTTTAGTTATTAACAATTGAAGGGCAAAATTGTATTTATCTTGAAATTGCCAGTACTTCGTAAATTTCCTTTTATGTAGTATCCATTCATGTAAGGTATTTAAAGCAACTCATAATCTATACCAAGGATGTTATACAGAGTGGATGCGGCATCGTACACTAGCAGTTATATACAACTTTGCGACGCCAAGCTGGTAAAATACAGCTGGTGACACAAGTCACCAACCGGAGTTATAAATACTTTTCCTCTTATTAAGTTGAAATTTATAATTTTGTGGCAAAACTTTGTGTCATTAAAATGGCACGACGCTTGTTCAACTGAAAACCATCTTTGATCAACTTAGCCTTGAAAACAAATGACGTTTGTTAATGTTAGTAGTGTTTGTAAAGCAACACATTAATAAGTTTCTGGCGTTTGAGTTTTATTCTCACTTTTAAAACTTCGATTTTGAAATGGTGTTTGTTGTTGAAAATCTGTCCAAATTTGACCAGCGCGCGGTCCAACAATTTTTATGCGCTGAGGGTGTGCAGCCGTTGCAGATTCATATGCGAATGCAAGCAGTATATGGAAATGCATGTATTGCGTACCTAACTGAAGGAATTAAGAATGAAAAAGAGGGAACTAGGTATGAGCCGCGACCAGGTGCACGGTGTACTGCATTAACAGAAAACAATATGGCATGTGTGGAAGTTCTTATTAGAAAAAATCGTCGAATTTCAATTAGAGAAGTTTCAGAAATTGTTGGTGCGTTTGTAGGATCTGCCCGTAATCTGCGTTACAGCAAAGTTTGTTCGCAATGGATTCTTCGTCTCTTGTTTAATGCACAAAAATGCTTGCGAATGGGCTTACCTCTGCCACACCTCACAGACTATAGGCAAAATGGTGATGGCTTTTTTCTGTCAATAGTTGCTGGTGACGAAACTTGGTGCCATTACTACGAGCCATCCAGTAAGTTACCGTCGATGCAGTGGAAAGATGCAAGTGTACCACCAG
Organism: Limonius californicus; assembly: GCA_014611495.1. Classification (NCBI taxonomy): domain Eukaryota; kingdom Metazoa; phylum Arthropoda; class Insecta; order Coleoptera; family Elateridae; genus Limonius; species Limonius californicus. The sequence continues at coordinate 2,940 of JABXWE010072452.1, read as the reverse complement.
CGAAGAAGTTTAAGGACAACCTTCTACAGGCAAGGTGATGTTAACATTTTTTTTTCGACCATGAAGGACCCTTGTTGATAGAGTTTACAGAACGTGAAGTAAATGTCAATGCCAATCTATACAATGAAACTTTGAACAAGATTCATCAAACTATAAGACGGAAACGTCCAGGAAAACTGACGCGTGGGGTCATTTTGCTGCACGACAATGCTGGCCTCATGTTGTTAATGTGGTTAAAGAAAATTTTCAACGAAAGAAATGTAGTGTTTTAGAGCATCCACCTTACAGCCCGGATCTATCGTCTTGCGTTTTCCATATTTTTGGACCACTGAGAAAGGCGTTAATAGATCAGCATTTTCAGTCTGATGCAGAAGTAGAGACAGCTGTGGAAGACTTCTTCAATCAGCAGCCACAAGAATTCTATGAGTAGGGTATACGTCGGTCAGTAAAACAATGGGATAGGTGCCTTAACTGTGACGGTAATTACTAGTAATTGAATTGTTGAATACATTTTTTTATAAAACAAAGACTGGTTTCAATTGAACACATCGTACATTGTGTGGAATATAGATGTAACAATTCTTCTGTGAAAAAAATCGCGGGGGTGCATTATTGTCGCTATATTTGGTGCCCCTAAGTAGCTTCACAACAACGTAGGCATGCCGCATCCGCTTTCTATAACATCCATCATCTACACACATGCACATTTGTATTTATGGGTGGGATTTCAGAACCACTAAAATATATGAAATGTAATAAGTAACCACGTAACCAGTTCCTCGTTTGTATATTATACAACGTTTACAAACGGAAACAATAAATTGAATATGGCAATGAGAGTACATACATTTTCTAGGGAAATAGGATATTGCGATACGGTTATTAATAATAAAAAAATTAGATATTCACAAATACAAAAATTGGTTCAACAATCTTTAGGCTCCTCTCATAATTTAATAATAGTTATTTATGATATAAGTGCTAAAAGTGACATTATATTTTGTGAGAAGGGAAGTCCTCCGTACAAATTAAAATCACTTTTAGCACTTGCATCATACACTATTTTTTCTACAAACACCATTAAAAGTACAAATCAATGCATTTCTTACGTTATTAAATTTATAAAATATCATTTTGAAATTCAATTATTCATGAAGTTTATTGTTGCTAAGGTAGTGAAAATTCGATCGTTTGTTGATAAGTAACTTCAAATCTCGTAACAGCGACGAAGAAAATTTTTTGTTTGCAAGTAAAACACTATCCACTTCAGATTACTTATTCTTACTGCAGTTTCTCTAATTGTACATTTAATTAAGTAAATAAATATTCCTTTGATGTAAAATTTCTTAATTTTTTTATAATATCGCACCAGTGTTAATAGTAAATCACATCATTTACTTTTAGCACCAATGTAGTAAATTACTATTAACACCAGTGCCTTAAAATGACATTTTAGACACTGACAGCATGCTTTAAAAATTAAACTTTTACTGACGTTTGTAGAAAAAAATTAATTTTAATTTAATTTTCAAAATTTCTACGATTAGTTTATAACTTGTAAATTCATGTAATGCATCTGTAGTTCTAGAAAACCATGTAAGAAGTTTTGATTTTTCTACGGTTAAATTCTAATACCGATTCAAAAAAAAAACTGAAAGTGGACAGGGTGCTTCGTTTAAAACAGGAAACTGCAGTTTACTTTCGGTTAAACCGGAAATGCCAGACATAGTCGTATGTTGTCGCTGTATTATGCATACCATATTTCAATTAAATATTTTTAAAATAATTCAAATAACAGTTATGAGTCACTTTTCATTATATTATTAATTTTATAAAATACTTAATTAAAAGTTTGGCCAAAATATCAGTATTTTTTCCACGTTGGTTGGGTCGCTAATTACTGTGTATTACTATTTCCGGATAGCACAGTACACCATACCATAGAAAAAACTTACGAAACCAATAGCACTACGAGTTGTCGGTGGTACTATTTTTAAACGTAGGGTATATTAGGAAATGATTTGTACAAATAAATCAAATTTTATTTTATGTACGAAAGTATTGATTTTTATAGTATTTGGAACGATTTTTATAATTCTTTATTTTTAATACAATCATGTAGTTTCATAGTGTCTACGTAGAAAATGAAAAAAATTTAGATGGAGGAGAAAGTTTAAGTAATACGAGTATTCTATAACTCTAACAGATATCCTTGTAATTATACGCCTGTTTTTGTAATTCGTCTGCTAATTTCATTCTAAATTTGAAATGCAAATTTTTACCATGTGCATAATTTTTTATAGACAGCCTTTTTGTGAAATTTATACCATTGTAGAAACTCAAATAGTAATTTCAACATTGTAAATATTGAGACAAGGGCTCATTCCTTACACATGTTGATTAAAACTTTTCGACTTACCTTTAGCCATGCTATAAGCCCTAAAATATTTCAGTTGTTTTGTAACAACCTGTACAGGGTGTCTCATTTTTGATGTTTTTGCAGGGTATCTCGGAAACCATGACAGATATAAAAAAAACTAACTAAGCAGTCTCGGGCTCTTTTTTTGAGAAAATAACAATAGCGTAAACAGATCTTTGCTATGGCGATCGGTTAGGGAGCAACAGGGTGATTTTTAAAATTTGGCTATTTTTAAAATTGTTTTTATCTCGGTTATTATTAGGTGTGCAGAATAATTTTAAATTAGTCTTTTACATAGTTTTTCTTGCAGAATCCATTGACGTCCTCACTTGTTTACTATGGGTTACAGGAACGGAGCAATGGAATAAATTTGTGTTTTTTTTAAATGGAACACCCTGTATATTTTTGCGTAATTATTTTAATCTTCAAATTTTCTTTACGGATATATAATATACTCTATATATAATCATTATAATTAAGCTGAAAAATGATATTTTATTAATATTAACGTTCAAAATGGT
>JABXWE010072449.1:0-15878 GCA_014611495.1 Limonius californicus | reverse complement strand
TCGAAAAATTGTTTATTCGATATATCGAATAAATTTATTCGAATAATTTTTATTCAATATATCGAATAACTTTTATTCTAATATCGTTATTAGATATTTCGAATTATTCGATATATTATTCGAATTACTTGAATAAGTACCTAGTGCTAACACTTTTTTTCAGAAGAATCATCAGGAAAACGTTACAAAAAATTAATTTATTGGAGACTAATGACAATTCACTAAAGGAGAAAAAACTTTAAAATGAATGCGCAAGTTTGGTGTCATTATTTTTAATATAAGTATTTATTCTAATAAATTTAGACGAATTATCGAATAAATAATTCTTAGAATAATTTTCGATAATTCGAATAATTATTTATTCGATATATTATTCGAATTATCGATACAAACGCACAGGACTAGTGATAACTCGATCTAAGCATCTGCCATATTTTTTCATATTTGGACACAAAGTAATATGGTTAACCGATATACGCTTGTTTTTTGTTAAATATGATGCATATCTATTTAGCATAACATTCTAGATCGAAATCATGAAAATATTGTAACAAACTGATAATAGTAGTAGCAAATATTGCCATTTATAGCAACAACAAATACAATTAAACGATCCATTTTAACAATCCCTATTTTGACATATTAAGTCGAATCGAAAACTGGAACATGCAGCCTATTTGTAAATCGCTTGACATGCTATGTCTCCGTTATTAATAAAGACATCAGACATTTTTTGTTTTAAATAATTTAGGGGATCTGAAATCGAACAGGCAATCAAAGATTAATTGAAACTTTTAACATCCACAAACGATTATATTGCATTCCGTGCTCATGGGTTTTAGGGCCGCCTATCTGAACGCTGTAAAGCGAACTGCAGCCAATATAAATGACAATATCGTTAGTATACTACAAAATAAATTGGCAACATAGTCTTGGCATTGCTCTTATTGTAAAAAATTAGATAAATCCGGAAGTCGGGGCTCTGAGCATGCTGTTTTTTAAGGAATGGTAGCTTTGTGTTAAGGTGAAAAAATATATTAACGTCCGCATGCAACGTAAACGTAGGTGGATTTCTGCGTATTTTTGCCCTGTGTTTTTAACAATGTTTTATCATTTGTTTCTATAATTTTTCACCTTTGTTCAATCTTGGATATATTGCCTACTAATTAAAAAAAAAACCGCAACTGTAAAGGCCGCCCATTAACATAGCTACGGTGACAATAGAAAACACTAATTTTAGTTTATTTTGAGCCACTTATCTCCGCAAGTATCCACGCTATGAATTTATATATAAGGCATATCTTTTCGTTTATTATCCTGGGATTTGTTGGTTGCAACGTGCCTTCTTTCTTTTCCATACCTGTCCTCATTTCAATCCATAGAATTGTTACAGCCCATGTCTTTGACTATGTGTGACATATATTGCAGTCTTGGTCTTCCACGTGCATTGTATAATGTAAATATTTCTTATAATTCAATCTTAAACGAAGAAAGATATATTACTGTAGTTCATATTACTGCATTACAAATATACAGAGTGTATCAGAAATGGGTACAAATATTTAAACCAGTAATAGATTGGCTCTAGTAGAATTCAATGGCACTATTCATGTTTTAAAACACAGTAAGTTTATTTTTCTAAATTAAAAAATAAAATAAAATTTTGTTTGAGAACAGCTGATGATACATAGATAATGCATTTCAGCTGTAGAAGGTTATTATTACCTAATTGTAAAGTAAATCCAAAGTGGGAAACACGTAAAAACTTGTCTGGCTTGTGATAAACTACGGAATTGGGAGGGGTCAAGGTTTAATTGAAGCAGACGGAATAGAAATTACTGACCTACCTAATAGTACTGGTTTGTGGTAGGAGAAATTTTTTACACTTCTATCTTACTCTCCTTTGCATAACATGTCTTTGAACTCAAATTTAATTTTAATTATAATATAATTAATAATTTAATTTAATTACGGTACTCAAACAATTTTGGGTCAAATTTTCAATTATTATTTTCTCATATCTTACGGGTCCCATTGCCAAAGAAATGTTATTTCTAGTTTGTATATATTGTAATCTGCCATCTGATTTAATATTTGTATCTATTTATGCTACACCTTGTATAGTGACCTGAGCGATGTAAATCTATTACAATGCACTTTTACAAGCTGTTACATTTCTGTTCCATTTAAAATGTAAATAAAACTGGTGTACAAATATAGTGGTGTTTCGAATTGACGTACGCCAGTTTGTAGTATTTAAAACAAAAATATACCCTATATATTTATTAATAATGAAATTATAACTTGTTAAACGATTTACAAACACTCTGTACGTCTCAGAAATATTTTCCTTTTCGTCTTTGTAATACAGCTATATATAACTAATATCTATATATATTTTTACACAATGTAAACAATTCCTTCCGTATAGTGGGCTTATCGTAAAACTAACATTAATTATTATAGTTTAGAATACTAATTAAGACTAATTTGCTATATTACCTCTACTTAATTACGATAGCAAACTTGAGTAATATGTATTTTCCTGATGTTTCCATTGATTAGTTACACCACAATTGTAAGAAGTATGGAATTCTCTATCGCCCGTTTAAATGATTTGTGTTATCTCGTGATCTTTCCTGACTAATTTGTTACTCTCGCACGTAGCGCGTAGCTCTTATCTTATTTTTCGTTTTCCAAAAATAGCACGTGCTTGTTACTCGCTAATAAAGTTTGTAGGAGAATTTAATTTATAAGAATTTTGGTATTGAAAGATTGCGCAATAATAATTTCATAGAGTTCTTTTTTTTTGATCTGTTACATAAAAGCAATTACTTTTTTATTGACACCTATATAAGATTAATTATTTAGTTTGGATGTCTTTTGATACCCAAGCCTACGTAAATCAGATCTATTATTCACGCGGCACTTTTTATGCATATATACTTGCAACTTAAACGGTGTGGGATAGACTTTGAAATGGCAAATGCTGATAATAAAAAGCCGCCTCTATATTGTTTAATTTTTAATGCTTGATTTTAAATAGAGTTTGTTTAATTTATTTCTATAAACAAAAGCACTTTATTTCAACATCAGGTTTTTCCAGATTGTCGCCGATTTTTTTTATCCACTGAAATGTGTTTGCAACGATGCATTCTAATTATTACCTAAGTTTCCTAGTCGTAATCAAATGAATTAAAAAAAAGTGTTAACCCACACTATTGTAGTATCACATCCAATAATGTTAAGCACCGATGTGTCCACCTGCGGATATTGAAAAATTGATAACAGGTCTGTTGCTCTGCTCTCATGAGAGTAATAAAAAACGTGGAGTTTAGTTTTACGCCGAACTGTGTTTTCTTTGCTTGGAAACGTGCGTCAGCCGAGATTCATTTAATATTCAGATCATTTATTTTTAAAGGCACTGTGTGTGTTTAGTCATACCGTAGATGAAGATGAATAAAGAGTTCGCACGTGGAAATCGTTTGGAGATGCCAGGAATTTGGAAAACGCTTCGAGTATTCGGAATCGCCAACATTTTCCGAGAAGTCGACGTAATGGAACCGTGCCAAAATTGTAGTTATCGTGTTTTCATGATAAATGTGTAGAGATGTGGGAAAACTGGTACATGATTTGCTTAAACGTTAAATGGATTGGTATTATTAAATGAATGCGAGACTGAGAAAGGGAAAGACGAACTTTTTCGCATACGTATGAGTGTATATGTTCCGGATTAGCAGGAAATGGGCATGGATTTAATTAATTACTGTCTGGAAGCTTTCTTAAGTGTATTTCCTGCAAATACGTATATCTCTTATTTTTAGTGGAAATAGCTAGTAGAAATATAAAATAAATCAATAACGTTCATTATACGTAGAATTTATCAGATTCCCACCTATTTGAATATTTTAATGTGCTGTTCTGGGTATTTAAATGAAAGCGGCGTTGAAAATCTACTCTTTGGGATGATTTGGGGAGTTTTAGACACCTAAAAATCGCATAATTAAGTTTTATTTGAATATTTTAATCAGTGAAGGAATACAAAAAATGTTTGGAAACTTGTTCTTGAGATCTTTAAGAAACGCCTTGTGTATGAAAACCAAAAGTACCAATAAAGTCGGAAACCATTTAACTGACATTAAATAAGTTTAAATTTAGAAAATAATTATACAGTACCTATCGGGTGCTTGGTCAGTAGATGACGTAACAAATAATGACGTAGCTTATCAAAAGCGTAGTATGTTTTTGCGAGTCACAGAAGATGATCTTTGTTTTCAAAATACCTACTATATACGTAAAACATAAACGAAAAGCGTTTATTGCGATTTATGTGTTTTTTGAAAATAAATTGTACGTCAAAGATTCACGAAACACGTTCAAAGGAAACGAGCCATCTTTACGTTTGATCGACTATAACAAAATGACGGAAACTTGTCGTGGTATTGGTAAAATATCCGAGCAGAAATGTTCCGTCTTCGTAATACCAATCGTTCTTTTTTTTGTTAAAGCAAATTTCTGCCATTAAGGGCTTGGTTTTTCCATAGTTATTAAAATGTTTATACTAATTTTTTTTTTGTTATAATCACAATTACTATAATATTTTACGTCAAATAAACATTTTAACGTTTTGACGCTATTTACAAGTGTTGTCCCATGTTCATTGCCTTAAAAAATAAACTATAAACTAGCTACCAATCATGATAGAAATTCCAAAAGCATGGGAGTACGACGTTTGAACCCATAGTTACAGGGTGGAGAGTCGGTTCTTCTATTTTTTAATACCAGATGCCATTAGAGAATATGAGAGTTAAAGAAAACTTTAATCATAACCGAGGGAACGTTAACATATGTATATGACCAATATATTACTATGCAGATCGCTCAATTTCCTTACCACCAATCACTTTAAATTTGGATTGAAGAGTTGCTACTAGTGTTTGATCGTTAACAAATAAGATTTGTTATAAAATTATTAAGCCGACAGTTGAAAATTAACCTTAAATTACCGTTCTATTAAACAATATTTATATTATCCTATTTTTTCATATTTGTTGTATAATTGGCACCACATTTGTTACGAAGTATAGCATAAGTTTATTTGTTACGTTACGGCTAGGCGTCACTGTAATAAGAAACATAAAATCGTAGTTAAGTGTTTATACAGGGTGTCCCATAAATTGACATAAAACGCCTAGTAGTTCAGTGCATACTGAACACAATACAGTCAAATATTTATTTTTCTCAGGCTAGTTTCTTCACACGAAGTTTCCTGAAGTTTCAAATTCAAATGCTGCGTATCTTTAACAACAAAGCTAGACTAATAGATATTGTAGATGAGAGTAGTTCTTCATCGGTAAACTTAAGATACTTACGATGAAAATAGCTTTTGCGCAAGTTCAAATTGCTGATTTTTGATCCTATCGTTTTGTAGAAAACACGAGATTTACATGTGGCATCAAGGCAAATCTAAGCAAGGCTGATAATTATATCTATTTAATTTTTCTGTTCTTTTTTGTAAATTCCATTTCACTAGCATTAATAGAATACATATTTAATGAGTACACTTACATGATTTGAATTCTTGGAGAGATTGGTGGTAATTGTAATGCAGCGGCAAGGCTGTATGCTGAACGCTATCCAAATAGAAGACATCCAAACCACACAGTTATTGAACGAACTGACCAATGAATACAAGAGAGAGAGAGAGAGAGAGAGAGAGAGAGAAAGTGTTGGTCTAAAAAGAGGTGGTGGTGGTCGTCGATTTATGGGTAATACAACCCAATATTGAAGAAAATATATTAGATTTAGTTGAATAGAAGCCTACGAGGTTGTACTTCTCGGATTGTAGACATACCAAAGTCGCCAGTACACAGAATATTACACGATAACGGTCTATATCATTTTCGAAAAACGAAAGTGCAACACTTATTTCCAGAGGATTATAATGCACGAGTTAGGCACTGTGAACGGCTATTAAATCAATATCAGGAAAATTCGAATTTTATTGACAATATTTTATGGACAGATGAGGCGACATTTACTCAGGGTGGGGTTTACAATTAAATAGTCCTTTTATTCTTTCAAATTGTCTCAATGCTGAAAATTTCCTAAATGAAGATTTTCAAATACTATTGGAAATGTACTCCTGATCATTAGACAAACTATATTGTACCAACAAGATGGTGCTCCAGCTAATTATGGAATCATGGTTCGAGATTGGCTTCAAAATCATTTCCAGATCGGAAGATTGGACGTGGTGGGTGCTACAGCTTGGTCGCTAAGGTCGCCTGATCTAACGCCCTTAGGTCTTTATTAATGGGGATTTCTGAAGGATTTGGTATATTTCACACAAGTGAACAATTTGACAAGTCGTATCAACCAAGCGGATCCAACTTTAAGCGAATCCGTGCTCCAACGAGTGCAAAAGTTCAATTGCATTCATATTCTTTTCGTTAATAAGTAATTCGTGTTGAGGTACTGAAAAGGAGCGATAATTACTTTATTCAGCTGTGGATTATAGGCCTATTGGGGAAACTACATAAGAAAATTGCGCCGGTAACTCTGTCTCGTGGTGATGTAGAAATTAGATGTTTAATAGTTATCAAAAGCATCTACTGGCTTAGATAATAATAATTACGTAATAAATATATTTAATAGTTTTCCATAGTAACTGCAAAAATATTTTCCGTAGAGCATACAACATGCATATTGCATAGTTGCACTGCTGAACATGCTACTGTGCGTTTTACCGCGGGTTATGGGGCACCCTGTATACAAAAATATATTAAGATAATTATGGTAGCTCCGAAAGTCGGGATCGCTTCTGGTGTTACTGTTGAAATATTGTAATTACAGTATTATACACGCAAACCTTAATAAAGGCAATAATTATCAACACTATCGAAGGATTAGACCAGAATTTATCAAAAAATCCGAATTAGTTGTAGCAAATTGTACACATATCTCAATTACGATAATATTCAAGAAAGTTTATGTGAGATAATGGGGAAGTGGTACTCTGACATAATTAGCGTAGAGTTTAAGCGAAAATCAGGATGACTAGTTACATTACTGTTGCTAAATTGCAAAATTTTCGTGTCTCATTTTCATGCTGCAGTTGTGGCAAGATAGAATGAGTTACGGTGCTTTACAATTTTGCGATTGGGTTTTCGTATTATTGTTTGATTAATATAATACAGATAGCGGAAAAATCCAGAAAATGTTATTCATATAGTCTGAATGTAAGGACTGCAACCGTCATAAAGCTTGACGAGTGCGTTTTCAGGAAATTATAATAATTTTAAATAACAATGTTGTGTACACGGTTTTATTGCCAAGAAAAAAATGGAATATTCGTGTTAATATTGATTTTACTCGTTTGCGCGAATTTAATTTTTATTTAGAAAGGTTTGTATACTCGTAGATACGTGGAAAACCTGAAACGGTTATGCATATATTTCGATTGAAGTTAGTGGGTACTCTTACAAGTGTCCCAATAGTATTACTTCCTGTTTGCGAACATTTGCTATTTTATATTACCATGTGTAATTTACCCATGGGGGTTTGTACTTGGAGGTTGCTTTACACGGGGATCGAACCGGAGAGCTTTTTGCAGATAAGCTCCAATGCTAAAGGCTCTAATCATTACATCGTGGCTGCTACAAATTAAAGAAAACTTAGTTTTTATAAATCAAAAGTTTATCTAAATTTATAAAAAATATTGTTAAGAGTATGGAGATGGAGATACTTGAAAAATAAGCCACAACATGCTTTATTGAAGATTATGTATAGCTAATCAAGCAAATCGTGATTTATGCCTCTGACCATATGAATATATTTAAAATATTGTTGTTTTTCCACAAATATCATTTCATTGGCACATTGAAGTTTTTTTCAGATAACTTAATAAAATCTTTAGTTTTAAATAAAATCTTTATTTTGTGCTTATCAATATAGTTTTTATACAAAATAGTCTTTCATTATAATAATTGCAGTTTTAACACTATTTTAAAAGGTTTGCCAATAATACATAAGGCAAACTATACATAAAACACTAACTGAAAATTAATATCGTATGATAAAAGATGATTTGTTTTATTGTAGCAGTATTTGATTGAAATTAAACAATTGCATCATATAATTGTTTATGGTTTAATAGCATATTGATACTATTCATTTGCAAAGATGGTGTGTGATAAAGCTCTGCTAGCGGCTTAAATGTAAAGTTGTAGTTAGTTTGTTTAATTCTGGTAGTTTAAGTATCAAAACTCCTACCACCACTACCAGCCCCAAAATTTTAAATAAGAAAGGGTATCGGGTGATTCATTTCAAAGGGTTTTCTGCTCGTCGTGCAATATGAAATATGTTTGCAATTATGTCGATTTATTTTTGTGAAATAGCATTTTGAAATTACAGATGCGTATGGGAGATGTTAAATTAAAAAAACTCAAACAAGGGTGCGCGTTACTCTATTAAATATTAACTAACTTCCATGCAATCAGTCTAATTTCTTTAATGAACGAAACTCTTGCTTAATCTGGCTTTTAAATCTTCCGAAGAAGCTGGCTGAGTAGCATAGATCTTAATTTTTAGGTAACCTCACACAATGAAATCTAGTGGGGTGAGATCAGGTGACCTGGCTGGCCACCCCACAGGACCTTAAACAAATCTCCAGAACAAAAACTTTTTTTGTTACCATGGTCTTATCTAAAATGTAAACAATTAAACTTTTTGCAAGAAATTACATTTGATCATTCTTCTAGCAAACGAATAGAATTAAAAATATAAACACTGTATTATTTTGTTTTATTGCCATCTTACGTATTTTAATGTTTATTGTACAGAAAAAAGTGGTGGCCACTTTAAAAGTTATTAAAATATCCCGAATATTTTTTGAAATGTTTCTGACACCCCTTGGCATTTAAAATTTTGATATGAATGGGTGGGGGAGCTATGAGGATGAAGTAGGGTGGATGACATGTTAAGAGATGGTTTCCCTTTTAAGCTATTGTTGCCCTGTCTCGCCGATTTTTCAGATTTGTTGGGACACCCTGCATTTCTTTCATTTTATTTAAAAATACTTAAGCTTTGCAGCTATGTTAACAAAGGTAACCAAGTTTCATTCCTGATTGAGGAAAACTACTTTCACGTGGTGTTTGGTTAAAGTGTATGTGTATTAAAACCTAGCATCCTCCTCCCGCGATACATTTCTTCGTTTTAATAAAATGCCGAGGTAAGTTCGCTTAACCTGGCGTCCAAAATGGCATGCATAATTTCTGTTTAAACCGTAGCATTCACTATAAGGTTCTGACAATTAATTACTGAAATCTTTTCATGGGTAAATCCCCCAGTGGTAAACTTCAAAGGGCTGTGGAAGTTCTCGAGAGAATATTATCAAACTTTGAAAGTATCATCTAATTGCCATAGTTATTTTTATTTTTTCTTCCGTGCCAAATTTTTTACGGCTAGTGTAACATTCAACCTTGTTTATATATAAGATTATTTTTCCGGTAATTATTTAATGAGATCTATTCGCTGTGTTTGTGAGACTGCATGCTTCTGGATTGTTCAGCTACGTATGAGAATGACCTTTGCAAACTTTAGTGACGTCAAACAAATATTCAAAATTAAAAGATAAGGAAAACGATAATCGATTATTCTACATATCTAATTTCATACCTCATACATTTATAATGTTCGAGATGCCTTCCACATTGTTTTTTTTACCAAATCGATGTTTCCTGTGCTCTGTTATTAATTATGACTATGCGCCCTTTTGTTCCGTTCATTGTACGAGATGCTTGAGTTTTGGATTTATGCTCCAACGTGTTTGTTGCAATTTTTTTTGTAATGTCTTCATTAAGACTGATTTATCGATCAGCCAGTTGGGTCTGCACCCTTCATTTCCCTAAAGACTGTTTAATTTAATTGGCCACTTTTTATAATTAATTTATAGAAGATAAAGCGATTAATTATGGTGCTTTCACAAAACTGCCCACGATTCTTAAGTTTTCCTTACACCAGTCCATTGTTTGTTTCTATATTACAAATGAATTATAAAAACAACGGTTTCTGGACTTCAAATATGGCATAGAAAGAGAATTTTTAAGTGCGTCTGTCTTTTTCTACGCCGCCTGCACTGTATAAAATGGGGGACCTAGCAGCAGGCAAATGCAGCAGGAAGCGATCAAAAAGTTGCTGCTTGTAGGCACTAGGCATCGTCACGAAGGCAAGCCGAACCATTTCCTTGTTGGTGCGTCCTCGTCTAGTGCACGGACCGCCGGCCGTCTTGTCTCCGTCTTTTCCAAAACCCAAACCCCAAGGTGCAAAGAAGTGTGACATTTGTTTATTTACGTTACGTTGCATGTAGGTACACGTTCCCAAAAGAGGTTAAACTTGCTACCGAAATGATTCGCGACACGCCAATTTAGTTTTTCGGGACACGGTGCGCGCGCTAAAATATTCAGAAAGCATCATTATGTAGCACCGAACTTTCTATCTCGTTTTTAACTTCGGCACTCTGGTAAAAGTTTCGCCAAAACTCCGAAGAAACACCTAGTGAAAATTGTAGGTTTCCCTCTTGTGTGTGTGTTTTGTAATTGTAGCGCGACGTTCTAAATTGCCTGGTTTTGTTCGCCTTATTATTTTAAGGTTACCCAATTGTGTTTTAGAGTTTAGAAATCCAGTTGCAATTACACTACACAACAGCGACTCCGGTATTATTGCTACCAACTAATTACAGCTTGATTATAAGGTGTATAAAATAAACTACTTACAAGGAATCTTGCACTGTGAAATATATACAAGATACTTGCAACGAATAATACAAAAATAATTAAACTAAATTTAGTGCTAGATACATATTGGAATATTTATAGCGAGGAAAAAACATCAACTAGAGCGAATTTTGATAAACACGTGTCGCAACTGCACATGTAAAGCTCTTTGGTTGTCAATAATGAAGATTCCCCATGTGGTCGATAGCTATCGGTCAATTATTATTTCAAGCGATTTAATTGTTAGTTGTGATTTTAATGCTGACGTATTTTTTTTATTGTTTTGCTTTTGTACTCGCAAATGTACACGTTGTAACAGAAACTATCTATAATCGAATGCTTCTCTCGTAAAAGAGCCAAGATTGATAGAAATTGAAAGTATAAAACTGATTTTGCAAAATACGTTCCTAATATGTATCTCCATTGGCTATAGCGAAAATTCAAGGAAATCCTGCCTGTAAAAATGTTTAATGAGACATGCAGCGTTATCAAAAAGAAGTGTAGAGGACGATTACTGAAAGCTAGTGTGAAAACTATCTATACAATAATGGAAAGTGCTCCTAAAACCGCCATTTGTAATTATTGTATCCTTTCATAGGAACAGATTGCACAAAGTTACGTAACAATGTGCATTGTTGTATTCTTGTTGACGGACATTTTAGAAACGGTATTAAAATGTGAATTTTAAAAAGTTTTGTAGAGGGCAGCGCACGTTTCCGTATGTATTATAGCGTCAAATTAAATATTACGGAACTAAAAACTAATAAGTCTGTTTATAATGTTTTTAGATCCATTTTAGTAAAAGTAAAACTGACTGTAGGCAGTCAATTGTTTTTAAAGGGGTCCCAGACATATATTTTCAGACAAGTATATGTAAAAAAAGGATTAACTCGATAGGTTACATTAGACTACGGATGCGTATCATGAAATGATAGTCTCAGTAAAAACATGTTAAAAATGAATTGTGTATATAATGAATTCTGTTATAGCGAACATTCTGTTTTAATATCTATCTTTAGAAGCCCCTTCAAGTTTCAAAATTATAGCTAAACATACAAGATATTTTGCGGAATTTGATGTTTTACTAGCAAAGTCCCCTGCAAATGTAATCAAATTCGAAATCCATATAATATCTAGAATGATGGGATGGGAAAATCCAGAATTTTAATTTTTTGCGTAATACTCGCAACAATTACGAATTTTATGTATTGATGAAGTGCAGAAATATTTAAAGTTTTCGCGGGCTAACGAATACGTAGTATAAATTTTCAAAGATATCATCGTATACGAAATAAAATAATAAATTACTACTTTGGAAATTAGTTTTTGTGAACATTGCACACCTTATTAGCTTGAACAATGGTATTTTTCAAAACTGGTTTTGTTTTCTACAGAAAACTGCTTATAACGAGCATCGATTATAACGAATAAAAAGTATGAGTCTCTTCAGCTTCATTATACCGTACTTGAGATGGAATGAGTTGAAAATTTCGAATTAATACTAGCTTTTTTTGTGATTCAGATACGCACAAAAGCAATTTTTGTCACATATTCGGATAACTTTACATTTTCTTACCATATATACGGCACTCATTTATGACAAACTTTGCTAAATCCATGCAATTAAATATTCAAGCATAGCAAATAATCGATAAACTTTATGGAGCTGACATTTACTTTTAATATTTAGAACACCAAATTAAGTGATAAATGCAAAATGTTACCAAACACTGTAATACTTGCGTTTACATAATTGAGTGGTCAACGTTTTACTGTACCAATAATATTTCGGGGTTTAAAAATCCGTCAGCTACGTAGGTAAATTTTGTGAAAACTACATTGTAAGAAATCCAGTTGCTATTTTATACTTTGAACACACTATTCAATTGTTTTTTATATGTAAATCCTAATTCTACCACGAGAGAAGATTTTTTTATTACAAACCAATTTCAGTCTACAAAATATGTATGCATTTTTCTATGACACGTATTTAAAGTCGGCACACTGTATATACCTGTAATCCTCTGAAAACTGAACATCAGATGTTTAAATGTATACCAGGTATACTTGGTGAAATTGGGTATAGTTGTTTCCATCTTATTCTTCTTCTTTGTGTGCTTTGTCTCTTACGAGACGTAGTGACCATTTCTCCTATTGCTCGTGTTGCGTATTGTAAAGTGCCACAGACATAGTGGACCTACAGCTTAACGTGGGCTCCGAATCACAGGAAATGTAAATACTTCTACTTCAAAGACAATGTACTAGGCAGAGTACCTCGCTGATTTGGAATTACTCTGCGAGGGAAAACGACTTAAAAATCCGATGTTCCGGTACTAGAAATTGAACCAAGGACCTTCAACGTAGAAGTCTAACGCGCTAACCTCTGGCACATGACCGCCTCATCGCTATGTCGTTTCCACGACCAAGCTATTTTTGAATATTTCGTTGTATTTATATTGATAATATTTAAAAGAAACTACCTTAGAAAGATTTATTCATATCGTCGAGAAAAGTATAAAAAATGACCGGAACCTAGCTGAGCAAACTTTCATAAAATATACTATGTGTCAACAATCTAAAGTCCGACTGCAGTAAAAGACAAACATGTTATAAGTAGAACAAGAATTTCTGGATCGCTAGTTTCTTTTTTCGAAATACAGCAGACGCTCGATAAGGTGAACTAATTCAGACCCTAGTATGTTCACTTTATCGAAATGTTGACATTAGCGAGCGTGACTTTATTAATTAGCAAATTATTAAAAGAAACGTTTAATAACGCAATTAATATTTTTTTAGCTAATTGTGTCACTCCCGCATCTACTGCAACCTCGTCTATGATTTTCACTTTGTCACTTAATCTTAAACACTTTTTTTTATTGGATGCGGATGCCATAGTCGTAATGCATAAACGCATACAGTATGCCTGACGTAAGTTTAACAACGACTAAAATGGAATCAGCGTTGTTCCTACAAATAATTTGCTGAGATTTACGTATGTACATTATAAAAACAATAAAAAACCAAGGGTTTACGTTATCGAACTGTACAGGTTGTTTGCATTATCGGGCGTTCCATTTGATCCTATAGTAAGAATTTTGTGTTTACATTAGCGGGATGTTTCCATTATCGGATGTTTACATTATCGAGCGTCTGCTGTATTAACATAAGAAGTAGATATTTAAAAAACAAAAAACGCATTTCATCCATTGTTAAATTAACATGCTTTCTCTAAACTGCAATGAATCATACATATAATTCGAAACATTAACAGCAAAAAAGAACTATAATATAAAGATTTTATATTTCAGAGAATCAAAAATATGAATGTGATACCGGTCTGTATGAAAAATCAAGGGAAATGTAACTTGGCATCTGTTTACTACAGTTATAAAAAAAAAGGCTGGAAATGCATGAAAATCCAAATCATTGTTTTCATCACCAACAAACATGCTCAAACCAACGAGAGTACATATACAATATGCTTTTGGACTTTATGGCCTTCAAAATTTAGCCTCATCATTTCAGATATCGAGTCGAATTTTTTTAGTGTACGTTCTAATTAATTTTTTGTTTGCAACCATTAAGATGTTCTCCATTGGCTAACCCAGTTTTGAGTAAAGACGAATTAAACCTGTAATTATATCAAATCTTGAAAACCCCCTTACCACAACGATATTTCGAATACCTAAATACGCATTTCCGCAACTAAGTTGTCATCTTCAGTAGGTACATGCACTAACTAAAGTAACTAGGTTGAGGAATACCTCTGTAGATAAGTTCTTCACCAAGTCAACGTCGGAAGGCCCATTGGACTTATTTCCAAATGTATTTCTCAACCAAAGCTACTTTAGATAGTCAGAGTTTAACAGTTCCTACTGAGGATGGCAACTTAGTTGCCGAAATAAGTATTTAGATGTTCTAAATATTGTGGTACAAGGGGTGATTCAATGTTTTATGTACTTGAACCACCAACTCCAAATATTCCTAGAAAGCCTTACAGATGTGTTCGGCCAACTAATAATATTACACTGCACTTCGTGGTGTTTTTCGGCTTCACACTATTAAAAAGAAATACCGTTTTCGTAATTAGAAAAATACTGGAAAAGCAGAATTTTCATATTTAGTTGGTTTCTATAATGCTTGTACTAATTATAATCCTAATGCGCAAGACATGCTCAGTAGTTTAAAGTTCATGGAGATAGATGGCCAGTTTTTGAATTAAGAGGCGTTAAAATCTGAATTAACGGCGCCGGTAGCTCAGATAGGTTGGCCGTATGCCTTTCACGCAGCTGTCCTGGGTTCGAATCCGGACGCCGAGGTCGGTAGTTTTTTTCTGAATGATAAAAAACGCTAAAACGGCCCTTCTCGGATAGGATGTAAAATCGTAGGCCCCGTGTCCAAGTGTTGTTGGGCACGTCAAAAGAACCCTCAAACAGGCTAAATTTCCAGGTGTGGTAGGATCGCTCCCTGGCGTCGGTAATTAGCCATAGCAGCAGAAATAGGTCGTCGTTAAATAAAACAAAGAAATAAAATCTGAATTAAAAAAAGCTGGTAGTGGATTTCGTATTTAACGTAGAGAATTTGATAGAAAGTATAGTTGTCGAATTAGCTTTTGTAAAACATGCTACCGAACAACTTGTTTGACTAACCCACGGCATTTGCCTGATCTAAACCGGGAACCCCTTGTATAAAAACTGAAATGACAACTCAAACACATATTTCATTCATGTAAATATTAGCAACATTTTGTAACGATACTTTTTCACTTTGCAATTTGTAGGATTGATACCGAGTGATTTTAATGGAGCGGCTGCTATTTGTCTAAACTTCTCAGTACGGAACAGCTTGTACAAGGAATTGGAATTAGAAAAATTTACATGGCTTTATTATATTTGCATTGCACCAATAACAAAATAAGTGGACGCGACTGCCTCCCTGGACTTTCCCATACTGGAAACTGTTCATATCATCTTTATTCAACAGTAGAGTTATTTTCCTCAAAACGGTTGTTCAAGTGCTATCCTAAAACCTTGCCTCGTAACGAACAGACTTACAAGGTTTGTAAGAAGTCCCGCCAAATATCTGCGGTGCCCCTTAATTTCC
>JABXWE010072444.1:0-10969 GCA_014611495.1 Limonius californicus | reverse complement strand
AGTATGGGTTATTTGGAAGCTTATTTTTCTTGTACGAGAGTGTTAAAGTTCATATCTTTAAACAGAATTTCATGGAAACAATAACGAGAACTTTAATGTTGCACGTATCTGCCGATAAGTGACTGACTGCCACTAGATTATGTAAAGATTAATATTGAGTTGACGCTTTAGTTGCTCTTCTGGAAGTACTGTTAAAAATGATAAATTTCGTAAATACTACATTTGACAACAGTGCAAGGCCATGGTATTGTGATGAAAAGTAGAAAATTTGTTTTTCGACATTTGTCAAAATGCTTCATGTAATGTCGGCCTACTAATTAAATTCTCCATAAATGCAAAGACATCGTCAACGTTGCCAAGTATAATATTCTTTAAGTGTCTCGTGTGAGGAAACTAAGCACTATAGGAAATTCGTGTTAGTGTTTTTGAGGACTGTATTTCTTACAGAAGAGTGCTACCTGAAGCTTTTAAAGTATTTAAAGGACACCCTGTATACTTCAAAAGATGGCCTTAAAATAGACTATTAAAGAAACGTCTAATTAATTATTTGCTGTGCATTTACTCTAAATATAAAAGTATATGCATACTTTTTTAATCTATCCAAGTTTCAAAAGTGAGGGTTAGATAGAATTATAGTTCTATAATACACTTCAAAAAATAGTTTTATAATAGACCCTCAAAATAACTCCAAATAAATCGATTCCATGCAATGCATTTCTCAAAGTCAAACTTTCCTAAATATTTTAATATTTGTCATGGTCATTCTTACTTATTTCAGCCATAGATATGTTTTATTAGATATTATTCAAATAATGTGTTTCTTGCAGTAAGGCACTTTTTTTATTAATGTACCTGATCTTTAAATGTGACTCATAAAAACGTTAAAACTACTTTTCTTTCAGAGGATTTGTGACGTGCTACATTGGAGATCATATAACCCTGGTAGATGGTTCCTAGTAGTTAGAAAAAGGTATTTTAATTTTTAAATGACAACAATTATGCCGGTACACTTGCTGGCATTTTGATGTCCTTGAAAAACGAATATCTTAAATTTCAAAGTCATATCAGCATTATCCCATATAAAGGCCCTATAAGAAAACTTACACATTACTTTACTTACACAACATTGGTATAGTATGGTATACAAATTTACGTAAAAGTTTGTTAAATGATATACTGTTATTATCAAGCAATATGTCCTACTTCATCTGCCAGCGCTTTAAACATTTTATGAAGCACTGGGTCTGGCCGTTTCTATCCTTCTGAAGGGTTAAGTATACGTCAATGTTTAAAACTAGCTTACTATAACCTAACGTAACGGTAATAATTAAATTCATTGATTAACAAACTAACATCTGCAGTAGCAAATCAATGAAAATTAATGTTTAATTAATACAGCAGCACAAATTAAAGTTACAGCTTACTTTAAAATTATAATAGTGTGTGCAACGCGATCCATAGAATACAAAAACAGGAATGTAATAGTTCTAAAATTAAGTGGAAGTACTTCAAAATTTAGACTCGGGTAATCATGACCTTTTTGTTGATATCTTAATTATTCTACTAATAATAACAATTAAATTCTTAAAACTTTAAATCGATTAAATACGCCGTTTGAATATTTTACGCGAGAATAGCACTTTTAAGCTCCTCCTAACGTGTAGTAGATTATGTAACTGTTTTATACAAGAAGGCATTGCTAAACTGTTGATAGGATTTGTTCCATCATTTATCTACCTTTCACTGATGTTTTAAGCTGCTATAAGATCTCAGTTAAGATACCGGAAGTGATAAACATGTTGATCTGACTTTTTATCTATGAAAAATGTAGAACAATTAGTCTTGAAAGCAGGTGAATTATGTAGACAGCGTTAATCAGATAAGTTACAACCACAAAATATTCTTAGAACACAGTAATAATACTGTATTATTACTTATTTGTACTTATGTGTTGTGCAATTGTTCCTAATAAAAAACGCTAATTTACTAGCCCCGTAAACAAAGGGGTGCAACAATCACGCAGAAAGGCCTTGTACACGCAGTGTTTTCTTATATCGCTAAAGTTCTTCAAATAAAACATTTAAAATATATACAGATTTCTCAGGATTTCACAATGAATGACATCGTCTCAGGGGGGCCTCCCCATTCAAGGGGATGTAAAGCTTGAGTCAGTCCCTGGGTGTAGTGATGGACTTGTTGCAGTTATTTCTCTCGAAACCGCTTCCTTTTGGCAGATTTTTCAATATTCAATATAGGACGAAATTTCCCAAATTGGTACTGTAAACAATATTTTCGGAATTTTTGGGAAACCGAATTTTCACTTCTTTCGGACGTACCGTAAATGGTACAGCACAAAGCAAAAGTAATTACCTATTGGTAAATTACACTGATTCGGATGCCTGGGGATAATTTAAAACTGCGTAAAAGGTCGAGAGCTGGTGGCTGACTTCCGTCTTTTCCCCGCACTTAACAGTGTGAAGATTCGGATTAATACTATGTTTGCAGATATCTAAATAACGTCGCACATACAGAGTGCGTTCTATAAAAGCGGCTGAACGTCACAAAAGCAAAAATATAGGCAGAGATAGAAAGTGTTAAAAGGCCTATATCGGGGTGGATGTCTAGAGGGTTGCGAAAAAGAAGAAGTCTGTTGTCCTCGTAGCACATTAATATAGGTCCTTCTAACGTAATTAGTAGACAGCACATCCAACATTGTAATCAAGAGGATAATAACAAGAAAATGTTAAAAAACTATGATAAAAAATTTATCAAACTTAGAAAATACCAAGAATGTACCCAATTTAAAATTCTTAGTATGAGCCACTATTTTTCTAATCACTATATTAAATAATTTTCATGTTCGTAGTCTACTGGGCTAGAGATCGCTGTAAGTGTAGTAAACATACATATTCAAATATTTACAATTTACATTTTAAATGCTTGCTATATCCGGGAGTTCATTATAAAGTTTGCACGGAACTATCTATTATCTGAGTACCTACACTAAAAATAGTTTGATTTTTCATCGTACACTACGGGGCGAGAGATTTCTCTAAGTGGACAGTAAACAATACAAATCCAAGTTTTTACTTTGTAAATGTTCGTTATATCCGGGGTTCGTTATACACGAGTTGTTTATGAAGTTTGCATATTGATAAATATTTTCTGAGTACATTAAAAGTATTAAGAATTTACTCGTACCAATTCAAATATGTACAATTT
The DNA here is from genome assembly GCA_014611495.1 of Limonius californicus. NCBI lineage: Eukaryota > Metazoa > Arthropoda > Insecta > Coleoptera > Elateridae > Limonius > Limonius californicus. The sequence goes on along the minus strand of JABXWE010072444.1, from coordinate 7,747 downwards.
ACATCGCAAATGCTCGCTATATCCGGGAATTTGTTATAAAGTTTCCATAAAGGTATCTATTATCTGGGTAATCTAATAATAGTTTGATTGTTCATCGTACGCTACGGGGCGAGAGATTTCTCTAAGTCAACAATAAACAATACAAATCCAAATATTTACTTCCTAATTGCTCGATATGTGGGAATTCTTTATACATGAGCTCGTTACAAAGTTTGCACGGAGTAAAAATTTCCCAAGTACAGTAGAAATATTTCGAATTTTACATAAACTAGCAGGCGAGAGGTTTCTGTAAGTAGATAGTAAGCAATACATACAAATATTTACTTTCTAAATGCTCGATATGTCTGGAAATTCGTTATACATGCGTTCGTTATAAAGTTTACACGGAGGTAAATGTCTTCCGAGTACACTAAATATATTTTGAATTTTGCTAGTAGACTAGTGTACGAGAGATTTCTGGAAGTAGATAGTAAACAATACAAATCCAAATATTTTACTTCCTAAATGCTCGATATATCTAAGAATTCATTATACATGAGTTCGTTATAAAGTTTGCACGGAGGTAAATATTTTCCGAATACACTAAAAATATTTCGATTTTTACAAAAACTAGTAGACGAGAGATTTCTGTAAGTAGACAGTAAACAATACATATCCAAGCATTTACTTCGTTAATGCTCGATATATCTGCGAGTTCGTTACATACGAGTTTGTTATAAGGTTTACACGGAGTAAATATTTTCCGAGTGTACACTAAAAATGTTTTAATTGTGTTTGTAGACTAGTGGACGAGAGATTTCTGCAAGTAGATAGTAAACAACGTATATCCAAATATTTACTTCGTCAATCCTCGTTATATTCGGGGATTCATTATAAAGTTTGCACATAGGTATCTATTATCTACGGGGCGAGAGATTTCTCTAAGTCGACAATAAACAATATAAATCCACAGATTTACTTCCTAAATGCTCGATATGTCTGGGAATTCGTTACACGTGAGTTCGTTATAAAGTTTACAGAAAGGTAAATATTTTCTGAGTACACTAAAAATATTTTCAATTTTGCTAGTAGATTAGTGGACGAGAGATTTCTGTAAGTAGATAGTAAACAATAAAAATCCAAATATTTACTTCGTAAATGCTCCAGATATCTGGGAATTCGTTATACACGAGTTTGTGATAAAGTTTACACAGAGTAAATATCTTCCGAGTACACTAAATATACTTTGGTTTTTACTCGTAAACGAGTCGACGAGAGATTTCTGTAAGTAAATATTAAACAATACATATCTAAACATTTACTTCGTTAATACTCGTTATATCTGGGAATTCTTTATGAAATTTGCGCAGAGGTATCTGTTATTTAGGTACACTGAAAATAGTTTGAGCGTTCATGTTACACTATGGGGCGAAAATTTCTCTAAGTGGCCAGTAAATACACAAATACAAATATTTACTTCCTAAATGCTCGATATGTCTGGGAATTCGTTATACATGCGTTCGTTATAAAGTTTACATGGAGGTAAATGTCTTCCGAGTACACTAAATAAATTTTGTATTTTGCTAGTAGACTAGTGGACGAGAGATTTCTGTAAGTAGACAGTAAACAATACATATCCAAACATTTACTTCGTTAATGCTCGTTATATTCGGGAATTCGTTACACATGAGTTTCTTATAAAGTTTGTGCGGAGTAAATATTTTTCGAGTACACTAGAAATATTTCGATTTTTATGTAAACTAGTAGATGAGGGATTTCTGTAAGTAAACAGTAAACAATACATATCCAAACATTTACTTCGTTAATGCTCGTTACATCCGGGAATTCGGTACACATGAGTTTCTTATAAAGTTTGAGCGGAATAAATATTTTTCGAGTACACTAGAAATATGTATTTCGATTTTTAAGTAAACTAGTAGACGAGAGATTTCTCTAAGTAGATAGTAAACAATACAAATCCAAACATTTACTTCGTTAATGCTCGTTGTGTGCGGGAGTTAATTATATAAGAATTCGTTATACATGAACTCGTCTTATGTAAGTTGGATTGTAGATTTATTTCCTATTATTATTTAAAAATGTATGTGAAATAAACAATCCAAATGTTAACAGATTGATTTTTAATTTGGACAAGAAACGTACAAATTAAGTTCAATAAAGGGCAAGCAACTGTAGTAATTTGGACTATGATCTGATAGAACCATCCACCAAGACTACCGGGCGTGCGATCAACCCCTGAGGCAAGCACGTCAAAAATAATTTCCTCCTAGCAGTAATTTATGTTTTAATCACTCGGCGGTCACGCAACGCTAATTACCCCTCCGTGGGTTGTCGGTCTTTACTTAACGTCTGGACGGGCCTTTGTTTGGTAGCGGCCTAAAATAAGCCCAGTGTTTAGTGCACCTCTGCTGATTCGTGTTAATTAGTCATCTTTTCTTTAACATTGCGTTCAAACTTCCAAATCGGCCTCGTTCGAAATGTGACAAGGTAAATGCTAGTTCTAGTAATGATGATTGGAAGGGTTCGTTAATTCACAGCTGTATGTTTACTGTTTGGTTTGTATGAACTAATGGATTAAAATTTTACTTAGAACAGCGGTGATTTCTGCGCATAAAGCTTGCGATATAAATATTGATTTTATGTTAAATTAGATTGGCACATAACCAATATGCAGGGTGTGTGTTTGATACCTCAAAAAATCGAATATGAATCCTTGGCCAAATTGTAGATTTTGGTTGTCATTCAAAAACGATTTTATGAAGAATTGCAGCTACTCAAAGTTACAAACAATACTCAAAAATAATTATTAAAAACGGTTTCAACTAGGCATATGAAATTTGGTAACTAATCTGATAAAATAAGCATACAATAGGGCTACCTTATTTTTAGAACAGTCAGAAATTTTATCCAGTTTTAGAGAAAACTAGAGAAACTATATCTAAACTTTGCATTACAGAAATTAGCTGAACACGTGGGCTACGCTTCAGGTTTGTTTGGTAATTTCTATGAACACATAATAAATACGCTGTTTAGAAATGTTACACATTCACCAAGCAGAAAACTGCTTTGTTGTTAAGGTACATCTATTTGCCATAATAGACGTTGCACTTCTGGTTTACGACTTCCCCTAAATGTTCTCTACTGTATTTTTTCAGTGGAATACCCCGTACATTTTAGCTTGCTGCATGCCGTTTATTGGTTGAGTAAAACATCTTCATACAGCCAGTAGAAAAGGTATTTTAAGGAATGAAATGTGCGATAAAACTTTTCTTGAACACATTTGTATACATTTTGAAATTTTAGTATAGGAAAAGTACAACATGTATGCAAATGTTTAACTTTGAAAGAAGCGCAAAGGGCAATTTAAGAAATCTAGGATCTGTGAAGATGATTTTAAAATGTATTGTCTGAATAGGGTGCGGAAAATAACTATTATGGGAATTTTAGGAGATTGATAGGAGAGTTAAACGACGAATCAATATGGAGGTGGTTTATACATAATATTCTTGAATATAGTTATATCAATGTCCGCTCTTTAACAGTTTCAACATAAATACAACAGACGCTTTAAGAATAGGTAGTAACATATCACCCTTTAGCGACTACAGTTTAACAGTGAATAATAGTTCTAGCGGCTTCCAATGTTTATATTCGCTATTGTTTAATGCTATTACAGGACTTTCTCTTAATTTAAGCATATCTTTAGCTGTTTAACTAAAGAAATAAGTCGGCGGTTTACACTTTAACGACATATAGTAAGACACACCTTATTGCCTATCTTGTAATTCTCTTTTTAATTTCATCAGATTGTTAATTGAACGTACGTACAAATCCTTGTAAAATTTCATCTCTAATTCAAATAGTGCTGTAGGGAGTATGTTTAAAATGTTGCAACTTGTTAAATAATTGCATTTTAGGACAGTTCCTATAATTTTAGACCAAGAATTTAAATCTCAGTTTTTGGAAATAATAATTAAGCACACTGTATTAAATAATGGTACCTCAAAGTTCTTCAACTACTAAAACTCTTATTGAACAAACACCCTGTATATACTTAAACTTCTCATATTTCATCTATAACTACGTTCTTTTTTGTAGGTTAAGGAATACGTAGTAAAAAGAATTCTAGGAAAAAATATTTTTTTATCAATTTTCAAGATATTATATGAAAGATCTTACGATTTTATTTAAAATCCAAACGCTAATTAATATGCAGGGTGTTCGATTTAAAATAATAAAGACGCATGTGTTTTTTTTTTCAAAAACAGCATGTAACCGCTAAGATATTTTACTAATACAGTATAATTTTCGTGAAGAATTACGAAGTAATTAGCAGGCTAGTATAGTACAAACAACCTCTGTATACTCTCTGCAATTTTTAGCAATTCTCAAACATTTTCAGGTACTCTCAGTTATTCCCAGTAATTCTCGGTAATGCTCTAAACGCTAAAGAACAGAAGTCTACAAGGAGGGATGTATAAGTTTATACTTATACTAATCTATGAATATAATCTCTTTTAGTAATTCTAAGTAATTAATACTCGGGAATTCTCAGTAATTCCCACTAATTCTCAGTAATGCCCTAGGCGCTGGCGAGCAGAAGTCTACAAGGAGAGATCTATAAGTTTATACTTTTACCTATCTACGAATATATACTCCCTCAACAATTCTAAGTAATTTAATTATCTCTTAGTGATTCTTAGTAATTTTCGGTAATTCTCAGTAATTCTCAGTAGTGCTCTAAGCTCGGACTGGCTGAAGCTTACAAGGGAGGATCACAAGTGTACACTTTTAGTTATCTACGAATATATTCTCAGTAATTCGAAGTAATTAACTTTCAGCAACTTTCAGTAATTCTCAGTAATTCCCAATAATTCTCTACGCTCTGCTGACAAAGAAGTCTAAACAGCGGGATCATTAAGTTTATACTTTTATCAGTCTGTGAATATAATTTCAGCAGCTCTCAGTAATTAGAAATAATTAATTCTCAGGAACGCTCAGTGATTCCCTGCAATTCTCAGTAATGCTCTAGGCGTTGGCGGGCAGAAGTCTACAAGGAGGGATCTATATGTTTATACTTTTACCAATGTATGAATCTACTCTCTGAATAATACTAAGTAATTAATTCTCAGGTTCTCTCAGTGATTCTTAGTAATTCTCAGTATTTTTCAGTAATTCTCGGTAATTATCAGTAATTCTCAGTAATGATCTAAGCCCTGACGGCCAGAAGTTTACGAGGGGGATCTACAAGTGTACACTTTTACTTATCTATGAATACATTCCCAATAATTCTAAGTAATTAATTGTCAGCAACACTCAGTAATTCCCAACAATTCTCTGAGATTCTTAGTGATTCTCAGCATCTTTCAGTAATTTTAGGTAATTGTCAGTAATGATCTAAGCTCTGACGGCCACAAGTTGATGAGGAGGATCTACAAGTGTACACTTTTACTTATCTATGAATACATTCTCAGTAATTCTAAGTAATTAATTGTCAGCAACACTCAGTAATTCCCAACAATTCTCTACGCTCTGCTGACAAAAAATTGATAAGGCGGGATCAGTAAGTTTATACTTTTATCAATCTATGAATATACTCTCAGCAACTCTCAATAATTCTAAGTAATTAATACTCAGGATCTCTGAGATCCTTAGTAATTCTCAGTATCTTTCAGTAATTTTAGGTAATTGTCAGTAATGATCTAAGCTCTGACGGCCACAAGTTGACGAGGAGGATCTACAAGTGTACACTTTTACTTATCTATGAATACATTCTCAGTAATTCTAAGTAATTAATTGTCAGCAACGCTCAGTAATTCCCAACAATTCTCTACGCTCTGCTGACAAAAAATTCGTAAGGTGGGACCAGTAAGTTTATACTTTTATCAATCTATGAATATACTCTCAGCAACTCTCAATAATTCTAAGTAATTAATTCTCAGGATCTCTGAGATCCTTAGTAATTCTCAGTATCCTTCAGTAATTTTAGGTAATTGTCAGTAATGATCTAAGCTCTGACGGCCACAAGTTGACGAGAAGGATCTACAAGTGTACACTTTTACTTATCTATATATACATTCTCAATAATTGTAAGTAATTAATTGTCAGCAACACTCAGTAATTCCCAACAATTCTCTACGATCTGCTGACAAAAAATTCATGAGGCGGGATCAGTAAGTTTATACTTTTATCAATCTATGAATATACTCTCAGCAACTCTCAATAATTCTAAGTAATTAATTCTCAGAATCTCTGAAATTCTTAGTAATTCTCAGTATCTTTCAGTAATTTTAGGTAATTCTCAGTAATGATCTAAGCTCTAACGGCCACAAGTTTACGAGGAGGATCTACAAGTGTACACTTTTACTTATCTATGAATACATTCTCAGTAATTCTAAGTAATTAATTGGCAGCAACTCTCAGTAATTCCCAACAATTCTCTACACTCTGCTGACAAAAAATCTATAAGGTGGGAACAGTAAGTTTATACTTTTATCAATCTATGAATATACTCTCAGCAACTCTCAATAATTCTAAGTAATTAATTCTCGGGATCTCTGAGATTCTTAGTAATTCTCAGTATTTTTCGGTAATTTTAGGTAATTCTCGGTAATGATCTAAGCTTTGACGGCCACAAGTTTACGAGGAGGATCTACAAGTGTACACTTTTACGTATCTATGAATACATTCTCAGTAATTCTAAGTAATTAAATCTCAGGAGCTCTTAGTAATTTCTTTCGAGTGCTTTATCTCTTACATAGAGAATCTACAGCTTAACGTGGACTCCGAATCACGGGAAGTGTAAGCACTTCTACTCCAGTGAAAACGTACCAAGCAGAATACCTCACTGGGTTTCTATTACCTTGCGAGGAAGAACAGCCGTAAAAATCCTATGTTCCGGTGCTGAGAATTGAACCTCAGACTTTCAGCGTAGATGTCTACCGCGCTAACTTGTAGCCCACGCCAGTCTTGTATAATTTACAGTCATTACTAGTAATTCGCTACGCTTTACCGGCAAAAAAATCTACAAGGAAAAAGCATTAAGTTTATTTTTATCTATCTATGAATACAATGTCGCTGATACAACTTTTCTGATCTTGAGTAAAATTCCGAAATTTCTTTTTTAATGGATTCTAAACCTACAAACCTTCCATTTTCATCAATAAAATCCAAATATACCCACGGAATTCAAAAAAAGCTAGTTTTTTACAAGTTCCTTAGCCGCATTTAAAAATGCGGATTTCTTTTGAAGTTGTGTTACGTCAAACGAAGAAAAAAAAACAAGATGGTCTGTGCAGAATTAATACCGAAGGTGACATTGTATAAAGTAATTAATGTCCCAGTAACAGCTTCCAACACAATATTAAAGCATAAAGGTATTTTTATACTGTGAATAAGATGTTTTGGCAAACGTGCAACTATTCTAATGATGAACGCTTATGTTGGAGGTGGAGAAAACAATTAAGTGTAACGCATAAAATGTGTTTCTAATTTACTTTCAACAATTGAAAATGTGGAATTTTTACTGGCTGAAGCCATTTTTAATTTTATTTTTAAAAGTTGTAGGAGGAAATTTTATCGGCAATAATCACTGGATATGAGAATTTGGAATTCTAATATATGTAACACTACTATAAAATAGAAAAACATAAAAGGGAGTAAAATATGTTGCAATACATACTAAAAAACTTTTGATTACAACAGTTAAAATTGAAAATTTTAGAGTTTCATACATGAAATGATTATG
>JABXWE010072431.1:0-10729 GCA_014611495.1 Limonius californicus | reverse complement strand
TTCGTTGTTAACTTCGGTCTGGTAAAATTGTTGGACAACTGCAAAACGACGGAAGAATTTAGTTACCATCGGGGCCGCCTGGATAGAAGTTTTCGTTCTGATCAGTATGCCAGGATACAACAGAAACAAAATCCGCTACAAAAGAAGGCACCTGACACTTTAATATTGCTGCGTTTCCTCTGATTGCATACTCTTTGTTCACGTCCGTATCGTAGAACTGCGCTACCACTAAAATGGGCGTTAAAAACTTAGCAACATTAAATATATTATTTCATTTTTCCTAAGTCTAAGAACCCAATGATAACGATACCAACCTGCTCGTACGTTGACGTCTCGTGAATGAACAGAACCGACAGAATTTTTGGCAAGGCAAGAGTAAACTTGAGCATGAACTTCTTGTCTGTAGTCTTCGGCCCTGAATGGGGGGAACACCAAGTTGCCGTTAGCCAAAACTTGTCTTAAGCCAGGAACGTCTCCAACAGCCGTACCATCAGCTCGGACCCAGATGATTTCGGGAGGAGGATGACCACGTGCACTGCACTCAACCACGGCGCCGGTAGTATTAGAGAAATCGATGCGGTTAGGAGGTTCGCGCACGAAAACTGGACCGACGGTATCATCTTCGGCGGACACAAACACTAACAAAGTTACGAGCAACGAGTACGAAAACATGTTCGAGCACTTACACTGCATCACACTGAAACACTAGCACCGCGGTGCTGATGGATAATGCTGAGAAACCTGCAAAAAAAAAACAAAATTTACAAATATTTCTATAAATCTTACAATGCGCTTTTCCACTAATTTTTGTGATACATGGAATGTAATACGAAGTCGTAAATAAATGTAAAGAGTCCAACTGTATTGTGAATGTAACCGTTCTAAGAAATCGGGCTGCAGATTGAGTCGCACCTTTCTTTTGTAATAATTAAAACAAGATTTTGTCTACTTTCTGGACAACAACACAAAACTGGTATCTTGAGAAAGAATATTTAACTAATTACTACGACTATACCACTGCAGCTGGGACGCGACGTAAACACCGGCTTTTCCAAATTGTTGTACGTTCCGCCGTAACACTGCATTTAAACAATCGTGCAAATTTGTATTACATTCCATGATTAGCGTAAATTGGCGAAAAAGCCCATTACATTGTATTCTGCTGTTAAACAATTTCTTGTGGCCTAAAGGGTGGCGTCTGTGGCCTAAGAGGGTGACGTACTAAAGTTCCTAAATAGTGTTGTAGTCATCTTTTTAATCTATCTATATATGGTAGGTGATTCTGCAATAGTTTTCCTTTGAAATAGAACTGGAAGCAGCGTGGCGGACAAGCGTGAGTACTGGTGAAACAGTACTCAAAGTTAAAGAACGACCGCGCGGTGTCTACTTGGATGGGTGACCGAAATCTTCGCTCTAACGCTGCGACCCGCGGTGCCTCGGAGAGTACAGCCCGTCACACGACAAGTTTCACTTGAGTTCAGGGTGCGCAGTGGCAAATTTCTGTTATCAGTACCGGAGCGCATTTACACCTAAACGTCGAGCAGTGCAGATCTAGTACACTCCGTCAAAAAGTACGCGTTAGTTGTAGTGTTGTAGTGAGCATTGCTTGTGAATAATTATGGAGTTTCAATCAAAAATTAGAAATAAGCGATTGACCGGACAAAGCAAAGAAATTGTGGCGAATGTTTTAAGCTTTATGCAAGAAGAACTTGAAGCATTTAATGCAGAGCTACAACCAATCATGGATTTGAAAAAAGTTCAAGAGCGAGTAGCGAGGGCGACTGGTGTAAATATTCGTTCAATAAAAAAAATTTCGGTTGAAAGCAAAAGTGTGAAAAGCGGACAATCAGCAGTATTTACGTCACCGTCCAAGAAGAAACGCCGGATTGGTACGAAGACAAATTTGAACGACGCCGACAGATGCGTATTGCGTCGATTGATACTTGATTATCATATTACGCATAAAATGGTTCCTACGTTTCGAAAAATCCGCAATTCGTTCGTGGAGGCTGTTGATTACGGGGGCAGTTATGAAAGCCTTAGGAAGGAAATGCAGGCGATTGGTTTCCGTTGGCGCAAAACGAAGACGAATAGAAAGCTTTTAATGGAAAAAAATGATATCAGACAACTGCGGCTAAATTTTTTGCGCAATATGAAACGATATCGCGAAGAAAATCGGCCAATAATTTACATGGATGAAACCTACGTTCATGCTTCCCATACCCTCGAAAACAGTTGGAGTGATGAAAGCAACAAAGGATTAAGAAAGCCAGTGTCAAAGGGCGACCGATTAATTATTGTGCACGCGGGGAGTGAAAACGGTTTTGTGGAAAACGCGTATTTAAGATTTAGATCGGCCGTTAAAACGGGGGATTACCACAACGAAATGAATTTTGCGAATTATAAAAAGTGGCTACAAGAAAAACTGATACCAAATCTGCCGCCTAAATGTGTACTTGTTATTGATAATGCCCCGTATCATAACGTACAAATCGATAAGTGTCCCACCACAGCCACCAGGAAGCAAGATATGCAAAACTGGCTTCGACAAAAAGGGATTTCATTTGCAGACGACATGCTTAAGACGGATTTGTATAATTTGATTAAGTTATACAAACCTCATTACAAAACATATGAGATAGACCGATTACTGCAAGAAAAAGGCCATGATGTTTTGCGACTGCCCCCGTACCATCCGGATTTAAATCCCATAGAGCTAGTGTGGGCATCTTTAAAACAATACGTCGGCCAACGAAATGTTAATTTCAATAAAAAAGAGGTGGAAACACTGTGCGACGAGTTTTTTGCAAGGTTTCCAAGTGATGAGTGGAAATCGCGCTGTGAGCACACGAAAACATTTGAAAAAACATATATGGACATGGAACCGGCTTTAGATTTAGTAATAGATAATATAATAATAAACTTGGGTGAAAACGACAGTGACAGTGAGCATTTCAGTGATTATTCTACTTCTGATGCATCATCAGAATAAGTTCATAGTAATAAGTTCTGTAAATATGCTAATAGTAATAAGTTCTGTAAATATGCTAATAAACAACTTAATTGATTTTTACTTTAACTTGAACAATTGCAGTTATTGGAATGTTAAGCTAACAACATCAATGTTTTCAGGTATTTTGATAATAGACTACTTAGTACTTATAGTTTGTGACTCACAACACTAATCGCTTCTGACTCACAAAAATTATCGTAAAATATTAAGCTCTCTGCTACCCCGTATCGTAAATACGTAAATAACTTGGTGTACTGAGTGTACTTCGACAAAGTGGAGAACCGAAAGTAAGTGCATCTCATTTGCTCCGAATGCCGTCTCACTTCTTCTTCTACACATCCCAAGTGAAACTTGTCGTTTGACGGGCTGTACAGTAGATGAGTAGACTCTCGAAAACGGATAATACGATTTTTGCTTTTTTTCTGAAAAATATACCTTCGTAAATACTAGACACTATATAAAAATACATTTGACACATTAAGCTGTTAACAATAGAGTATTGTAGGTATAAAATTATAAAATATTGGTGCAGTACTTACAGTTTCTGTTGTTGACGAAAACAACATGTGATAAGCTTATAGTACGTTTACTAGACACAATCCAGTAAAAATACTGCAGCGCAAAAAAAATCAGGACACGGATAATTTGCAAACCGGATAATCCGCGCACGGATAATCGAAAGTTTGCTATATTTGCCTTGAACCCATAGTTTATTCTGATTAGATTTTATTGTTAAGAATGGTAATTATAATTGGTCCTTTTACGCCAGAAATTGTAAACAATCACTGAAATATGTAGTAGTTATTGCTAAAAACCCAGAGAATAATAATAATACTAAATATGTGCACGAATGAATCAAATTTAACGTTTTTCTTCGTGTTTGTAACCTTTGGCATTGAAAGATAAGAGTTATGGTATATTTAGCAACAGTGGCGTAGACGTTCAGGCTACCCTAGATCAATAGAGACCTTTAATAGGTTGCCAATACTGCTTAATACATTACTGATTTTCAACTGAATCTAAAATTTGAATATTAGAATAGTTTGTTTCCTGCTTATGATTTTGAATCTACAAACAATCCTATTATCCGCCTGTTTAATTATCAGTTTTCAGTTACATTTAAAGTTTGGATATTAGAAAAATTTCTTTCATGCTTAATTTAGTAGATATTTTTGTTTTAATTATAGGCGTCTAGTAACTCCTAAATGAATGTCATTACTTACGATGATTTTGAAACGACCAAAAATCCTATTATCCTTATGTTTAATTATAAGGTGTTCCCTGAACACCTGTTAATATGGCGGTGATTCAAACAGATATGTGGTCATCCTAGAACCAGTTCTCTTGTTTAGCGCCCAAAACAAGACAGCACGAACAAAAACGTTTCACATTCCAGCCCCTGAAAGCGCTTCTTCCGTCCTTCTCCGTTGAGTCTTCTAAAAATGATAAAATTGGGATCCGTTTGAAGTGATGAATAATGACTTAACGATAGTTAATTTCTTCTGCGAGATAATGGCGCTTTCGGTGGGTCACTCTTTTAGTTGGCTTCAAATTGTCTGCGTTGTCCGCCTCTATGGAAATTAAAAAGCTGACCTTTGCGCTGCGCGCCTCTTGATACCAAAATTAAAGATACCTTAAGAGAGGCTCTGAGTCTGATGGAAAGAAGCGTGGAATGTCCTTTGTTCTTTTTTGTACGAGTCTTGGTAAGCCCTTTTGATTTTGACTCTACAATGAATCGGTTGATAAAATCTATATCCATTAATAAAATGATTTGACTTTCCTACTCGTGGAGTGAAGGATAAAACGTAGGCAAATTTCTTGATATTTTTCTAAAATGTTATTCAAAGGTTGTTTATAAATTATTTGAATCTAGACTCAACTTTACAGCAGTTCCTACGTGCTGAGCACAGAGGTGTTACAGTTAATAATATGCTCTAATACCTCTGTTTACCTTGCAACGTCCACATTGCGATTATTATGGAAACGATTTCCTAGAACTTTTCGCCCACATCAATGCCGTGTATCAATTATTAGCAAGTGGGGGTGGTGTGTCATATTGTCCTCTCAGTAATGTGCTAGGTTGGGTATTGTTGTAATTGATATCATAAAGTTACGCCGAAGAATGTGCCTACTTCGTTACAGCAAACCTTTATGCACTTACGGACGCTTTTCCCACGTGTTTATACTTTCAGGAACTTACCTTTGATGTAGCGTTACCTAGGGAAGGAATAATGTTGTCATTGAAAAACACTATCACAAGTTGTTTATCAGTGGAGATTGTGAAATCAAAAATAAAGAGTTCTTTGCGTTCCAAGGGGCCCAAGAGCCGAATTTCAAGAGTACTACTTCGCACCTATGATTGGAAACGTACAGCTTACAAAAAAGGTATTCAGTATCCCAAATGTATTGACGTTATTACTGTAAGGAAAGATATATTTGAAAAATGGGCTTATACAGACGTTATATGCGATCAAGAAAAAACTGTAGTGACACGAAACCGGCAGGTCTTTGATTTGGCAGACCGTGTGGCTTCCACAATTATGAGATGATCATCAACACGCGATTTTTCTTCAGGGCAATTAAGTCTTTATTTTGATCGCACTGTAAAAGTAAAAACAAATTAGGAAATAGTATGGTAATTGATCACACTAATAAGCGTCGGAAATTTTTAATTACAAATTTATAAAAATACTTATATTCACTAAAAGTGGTAGTCGTTTTTTTAAAAGCTCCTGTTTTAGTACTAAACAATATCAATACAATCAGGTTTATGAATGCAAATACTAAGGATACTAAATAACGGCCAATCGATTACCCGGATTTCGAATAGTCCACTTAACTGGATTTTGAATAGTCCACTTAACCGGACTATTCGGTTGTTTGATAATCCGGTTAATCAAACTATCTGGATAGTGAATACCGAATAATTCGACTAATCGAACTATTCCGTATTCACATAGTACATTTAATTGAATTATTGGAATACTAAATAAATTGGCTAACTGTGCCATCTGGGACCGAATACTTTGGTTAGCCTACCTGACTAAAAGGTATTATTATATGGTGTGCTAAAACTGCAATATCAGGGAAGGTGGCCGCGGTATTCAGGTAATATCGAACTACCTAAATACCGGATAATTCGCCTAATCAGACTATTCGGTATTCACACAGTACGCCCAATCACATTATTCGAATGCCAAATAATTTTGTTAACTACACAATCTAAGTATCATATCGCTTGGCTTAGTCTAATTATTCCAAGAAGAAGGGTAGGTGGCCGCGGCATACAGTATTTTTTCTTGTGGCGGTAGAAAAAACTACTTTATCGTAAACCATTCCTAAATACCTTTTCGATTAATATTTAATAATGACCTCAGGGAGGAGCCCATTCAAGAGCAATATTGTTTTATATAGGCCGGTTCAAAATATCGTAATAAAGGAGTGCTTAATCGAAAGTAAAAAATCTAGCCGCAACCAAGTAAAGTCATATTCTGGAAGCAAATATAATTTTTGTGGTAATTTTTGTTTAGTTTAACTCCATCACGCCCCTGACAGAATGGATACGAATTTTAAATTAACCCATACAGGGTAGGCTACGAGGAGCTTTTACTACAGTTCACTATTCAGTGGATTCATCATATGCTGTTAGAATATAGAATCTACCAAAGCTTTTTGATAATAAATTTAACTTTTACTCATACATTTAAGTAGTCTATAGTGTAAACCAGATAGACGTCATTGATGTTTAGATAGCGTTACTATGCGTAATTGCGATGATTGTCTATAAATAGCTATTGACTAAGATTTTATAACATGTCTATACACAACTGCTAACACGCTTCCATAAAACACACTGGGTTGTTCACATAAGATAATGAGCCTACATGTATGTTTTTATGCAACCCATTTTGCAGTTGATACCTGGCGTTAATTGTAATTTGACCTTTTTATACGTTGGGAATTATAGGCACTTTAAATCTGTTTAAGTGACAAATGTTACTTAAAATATTGCTAGTTGTTAGTGATTAACCCCCATACGAATTAAAATGTGCAACAACTACGAGAGAATAGAATTATAATATATGCTTTAATTTACGTTCGCGATACACTTGCGCAGCCATTGGTGCATTTTTACAGCTTTCACCGTAAATTAAAAAAATATCTACTTTCTCGTCGTTGTTATCTATTTTAGTTCATACGAGATTTAATCCGAAACAACTAAATGTTTTATGAAACATTCGTCACAGAAGTAAAGTTCCTATGGTTCTCAATATATCATCATCATCATCATAATCGTGATCCTCATTTGTACCGCTTGCGCAGTGTCGAGGCGGTGTGAGGCAAAGCTAATCTATTTTGTGCTAAGCACAACAGCGTTGGTGCAAACCCGTGCTCGACTTGCCTGATGTGTGTGTGAATGTTTTGGTTTATGGTCTTCTTACTCCTCTAATACGACCGTAATACGAGGAGTGCCATTAATTTATCCCCAATGCCAAATGGAGACCGGGGCCCAGTACCGACCACCAAGGGAATTAGAAAAATTTCCGACCCCTGGAGTGATTCGAACCGGGAAACGTTCGGACTATTACATGCAAAACCTGGCTGTCTAACCACTTAGCCATCCCAGCCCTAGAACCTTCAAATTACAGTTAACGCTATCTATGACTTGTAAAACGGTTTGCATAAAAACATATGTGGGTTCATTATCTTACGTAAATATTCCTGTATACAGTGAAACTCGGTTATAACGATATTGAAGTGTTTGCATCATTTTGTTGTTATAACCGAGTTGTTGTTAAAACCGCGTTGTCGTTATAACATTAAATCTAGCATTGTGTATCTATTTCGTATTTATTTTTAAAAACATCCGTAAGGTAGAAATTTCAAAAAATCGTTTAATAATCTAGCAATATCTATAACAGGCCCGACTTAACATCGGAGGCGACACCTACTAGTTTTTTAACTGCTCTTCTTCACTAACTTGGTCGTTCGCCGCATTTTGATCGTTTTGTGCAATTTGGGAATATTCTAACAATTAACTTGTAACGTGTCTTTATAACCGAGTTGTCGCTATAAACATTGTCACTATAATCGAGTTAAATTATCATAGAGTCTTATGGAATACTCCAGCGACCTGCCAAAATATGCCGTTATAACCGCGGTGTCGCAATAACCGAAGTCGTTATATCCGAGTTTCACTGTATATTTTCGTTAATTTTTATGTCTTGTTCTCGTATAATGTGAGGTTGTGTGTGTGCTTTCACCAATAAGTTTTGATTGGTTAAGCCATTTTGGTTTAGACTTCGATAAAGTACTTCTGTGTTCTTCATAATTTGATTATTTAAAATCATACATCTGTTTTTTTCTTTCGTAAGATATTAACATTTGGCAACATTTTCATTGTCAATATAGAAAATCGTGAACCAATCCATTGTCAAGTTTTTAATTGTTTCGAATTTTTAGTTTTTTTTTTACTGGGAAAACATTCATGGAAAGTATTTTTCAGCAGTATTTTCTTGATGTGTTTTATTTCATAATTTTTGTAGAGTATGTGAGATTTTTTTATACATTCTGCTATGTACAAGAGAGATTATTTTAAAACTTTATCTCCCCTTGAAGAATTTTAGAAAAGCTTGCTGTTGCTTTTGATGGCCAATTTTCCTAAGACCACAGAGCATGATAACCCCGAAAAATATAATAAATAATAATTTTCCTGAAAAGCATTAGATTTTTTTAACTGACACCATATATTACGGTAATTTAGGTGAATTAATTAAAGTGGGTGTAACAGATCACTAAATCATAAACAAAATAAAAACTTGTGCATGTAGAAAATTAATCTCTGAACAAACAAATTAAACAGGAAACCAGTCCTACGCATCAAGAAACCACGTATCGCCAACCTACCTTTCCAGTCGTAAAAAGCAAAATTATATCAAGCTTCTAATGAAAGGGGACTTCCGCGCTTACAACTTAACCTTGAAGCAATTAACTCCAACTTTTTGACACACGACACCGGAAAAGCGAACACCCCTTTAATTCGTACCCCTTATTAGATCGAGTTGGGCCGAATGTTGCGTTATCGAGCATTGAAATCACCGGCGGTGCATTAAAAATGCTTCCTGGTTACTTCCTGCACATGTGTGGCATCCTCAAGAGGCACGCTATTAATTTATTGGGGCATAATTTTTAAAAAGAGGATCTGAGACTGCTGTAATTCGATGTTGCAGCGAAAAGTGAAGTGCACTTAGTACTTTGAGCTGGTAATTTAGGCGTGTGTGGTCTTGGAAGAAGTTTGGTGTTGTAGCAAATGTAACATTAGTGTGTGTTGTTTCAGGGATGCGGCAACATGGAGGGTTCTCTTATGTGGTTCTTCACCACTTGTTTGGTACTGCTGGAGTTTGAGCTAGTGTATGGAGGTAAGGCTTTTTTAGTGTAATTTATACTTCAAAAATCTAAAACTCTACATTAAATTAGCTGAATATATTGCTTGTTGCAAATATCTACATGGGGTTTACAAATTACAGCGACAAACTTCGAGAGGTGTTTCCTAGGTTTTTTTAAAGAAGAAGGACGTTGGAAGAAAACGCTTCCCTACGGAGTTACAGCATTCTGAAGTCACACATATCCCTTTATTTTGATAACTTCGGCATTAGCTGCGTTAACCTAATGATATTGTCTGTATATTTTTGAATAGTTCCTGTAAACTAAACCAAGGAATTATTGATTAAGTGGACAAACTTTATTGTAAATTAGATACGTGTTGTTATTTGTTACTAGCTAATAGTTAGGGTTTCCAAATATTTAGAGACCGGAATAAAAAAAGTGATAATATTTAAAAATATCTTTACGTTAATGTTGTCGAAGTTGTCATAAAAAGTAGTCGGATGGGTGTACCTTCATATGGCTGTAACTCCGTAACAAAGCGTTTTCCTACAAATGTCCAACAGAAACTTTTTTTCTTAAAACGGCCTAAGGAATCACCTCCTGTCGTCGCTGTTATGTTTGAAAACTCTGTACAGAGAAACAGTTCTTGAAATACCATTTAATTTATTTTGTATAATAATGTTTTGGAATTTTTTAAAGTAAAATCTCCGATTTCGCTTTTTCTGCATTCCTTTTGTAATCGGTACATATAATTGTGTAATTTATTTTATCGATAAGTTGTAACATCAATAAATTACGAATATTGATTTATATTGCAGTTTACTATTTTGAGACGTCCAGTGGTGTCGGTCGCCACAGACCGAGTAAGGGGCTAATTAAGTAATTTGTGAATAAACATCTAAATCATTAATCGAAAAGTTTTAACACCTAATTTTCACTAATGTGTTAGTGTTGTAACATATTTTTAAATAACTTTAACCATCTTAGAATAATATTCATTAATTATTCAGGGCTATGTGTATTTGATTAGTTTAAATAAATTGCAGCATTATATTATTAGATAGTATATAAATTTGGAACCCGGAATTTCGAAATATTTAATTTAGACATTTTTAAATTTACACATTCTGTATTTTGGAATTTTATTTTTAAAATATCAACACCACTTCCTATTTGACTTTCAATAGTAATAACTGTATTTCTTACTTCAAAAACTACGTCAATTTATAGGATCCTTAAGTTACATTTTTTTTTATTTTACTATATGTATATAATATAAAACTAACTTAGAAGACTTGTTGGTTGCCTATATTCAGGCTGTATTTATCC
>JABXWE010072430.1:0-12283 GCA_014611495.1 Limonius californicus | reverse complement strand
CCGATTCATTCTTAATTATTTTAGGATAATTAACTTTTAAGTAGATTAATTTTTGTTTAGTAGTTAATTCTTGTATCATAACGTTCTTATTTTCTTCTGATACCTCAGCACCTTTATCGTGTGATATTTGAACACCTTTCTCACTAATTTCTGAACCATCTAAACTATTTTCATCAAAGTCTTTATCCATTTTCATATCAAGTCCTTCTAATTCCATATCATTTTCATTCAATTCCTTACCCTTTTCCTTATCATTTCCATCAAATTTCTCTATCATATTCCTATCATATTTACCAATCTTTCCTGTCATATTCCTATCATTATTATAAACGTTTCCTATCATATTCCCATTATATTCATAAACCTTTCCTATCATATTCCTATCACCTTTACCTATCACATTCCCATCATATTCATTTACCTTTCCTATCCTATTCCTATCATCTTTTTCTAACTTTTCTATCCTATTCCCATTATCCTTATCAAACTTCTCATCTAATTGCTGTTACATTTCCGTCTTAAGTCTGGCTTCTATCAGTTTGGTATTTAATTGAATTCTATTTATGTTTTCCCCCATCTTCTTATTGTTATCGTTATCGGAATATTAATTGCTATCAGAGTTTTACGCAAGTCTACATAGAATGTTTTTTGCTTGATATTCCTGGAACTTGTAGCCACGCATTGACGTAATGTTTGCTGAGAATTCGTAGATTTTCTTAGCTTTTCGTAATTGCTGATGTATGCAAGAGCTTTTGCATGTTGGCCAATCATAATCTTCTTGTCGCTCGATACCTGACCAAAAAGATCACTACTAATATAATTCGAAAACAATTTTCCTAGTTCACCATAAATAAGGGAAATTAGAAAAAAAGAGTTACGTATAATAGTATAATAGTTTCAATGTTAAAAAGTTTACAGTTATAGCGCTACATTTTAAACAGATAATTGTATGCCTACGTTTACTTACTGGTCTAGTGTAAGTACGGCAGAATACCTTATCTCCATCCAGTACCAGTTCAGGGTATCCTTTGATCCAATTTGTAAATCTAGACATTGCGGTTTTAAAATTGAATTGGACTTTTATACTGCAGAAGAATGCTCTTGCGGTGGTCAACCAAATCCTAAACAGAAAAGAAGTAGGTCGCAAGGTCTTGCCTTATCTTGGTCGTTAAAAATTTAACAAAAACAGATATTAATGGAATTCGCAATTTTTAAAACCAGAAACTGGGAAGCGTAAATTTCACATACAATTTTTAAACAAAACAACGCACGACCCATAAAAATGCTAAGATATACAGAAGCCAAAATGTGCAATATAAAATTAGTATCAGTATGTCCAAATTTATACAAATCGTACACACAAGAAGACATGAAAAAAAATATTGAAAAAGCAAAAAATACGCATTTGTCATATATTTAATACAATTCTGTTTACAAATAGCTTAAAACTTATTTGTTACATGATTTGCCTTTATTTTTTACAGTAACCGGTTCACATATTTGGCAAATACATTTAAAACAACTATTACATGTATTACAATATTTATTTTCCTTGCCTACATGGCAAGCAAATCTTCCAGTCTTAAGGGATCTCAGCGGATTATCTCAGGTATACCAAGCTTTTTTTTTCAGAAAATACATTCAAGTGCATCTTCATTACAGGTACGAAGATTACACAAACACCTAAAGTGGTATTTCGGGGAACGGCTGAATATTATTAAAAAATTAGACACGGTTTCCGCCGTCCGAAGGTTAAGTGTATTACTAGTACCATAGCAATTAATTATTAGCCATAGTAAAAGTAAAAGCAAATTAAAGTATAGTAAACTCTAAAGAAGACAGAAAATAAGCTTGGAGAACACGAGATACCTAATTGTCAATTATAATTCACGCAATTCCACTAATATAATGAATTTGCTTTTCAACAAACTGAATTAATTTTTTAGATAATAGTATGGCAGAAATGCTAATACAAATAACGGTATTATATCGCGACATATGCTAATTTCAATTAAATTACGTTGTATGTAGATTGAAATTTAAACACTGAATGAAGCATTTAATGGAATTGGATCAAAATCCATGATAACTTATATAAGTGTAAATGATTTGTATTGATGTCCTAGCTTTTGTTAGAATACATACTAATATGTTATAAGCACCCACATTTCTACTTAATTAACAAGTTAAACCTCAACTAACTTTCATGGGTAACAATATATCCACACTCCTTCAACTTTAGTGTTTTCCATTAAAGAATTTTTCTCTCCCACATGAAATATTTAAATATTAAATGTTTATGTACGAAACATTTAAAAACAAATTATATATATAAACATATAATTATACTGTAAGCAGTTACTAACTGATTGATCAAGCTAATGTTAAATGAGATTTACACAATAAGACATTTTACACAAAATTTCGAAAAAATAAAACAAGTTTCGTTAGCGAGTAAAACAGACACCGTGCAATCCAAAAAGTATACACCCCAAATCATACCAAAACGAATTCTGTGAAATGTGCGACAAATATCTAAAATTGGAAGTGCACAAGGGCAGCTACAATAACCAAAGAAGGAGTTTCAAATATCAACCACCCCAACAAGCCAGCTCATACACAGCAGAAGAATACACTATACAGAGGCGCACTAATACATTAACGAATCAACTAGGGACACCAGAAATTCCATCGTATGTGCAGCCTTACTGAGTGTCCTCCAAACTATCGCAGATATGCACCTATATAGAAAGTTCAACCATCTATAATATTAAAAAAATGATCCACTGAACTATGACCGCCACCGTAAATCACGAAGTTGTATTAATATGAACACCATCGTGCACAGGCATTAGAGGAAATGAAACAGTTTATGGAACCGCTAAGGATGCCTACGCATCAACGGAAATTATTAAACACTCAATATTACATCAAACTGCAAAAGTATAGTAAAAACGATGATCAAAGAAGAATGAACCCAACAATATTATAACTCAACAATCAACAACACATTAGGAGACGTAAGAGAAACTACAGCAATATGGGAAGTACCAACCAATATGACGGAACAAGTCATTATGACAAGACTCAGAAGAAAGCAGACATCGCTGACACACAAACATATATTTCAGAAGACAAACCCAGAGATATGTAAAACATGTGAATAAATAGCTGTCAAAACTCAGAATAGGGCACACATCGTTGACGCACAAACACATATTCCAAAAACAGACGCAGAGGTATGTGGTATAAGTGAATAAATAACTGTCAAGACTCAGAATAAGGCACAATCGCTGAAATACAAACACGTATTCGAAAAACCAAACTCAAAAATATATGAAACATAAAGAAATAACTGACAAAAATAGGGCGCACACCGTTGACACACAAACACATATTCCAAAAACAGACGCAGAGGTATGTGGTACAAGTGAATAAATAACTGTCAAGACTCAGAATAAGGCACACATCGTTGACGCACAAACACATATTCTAAAAACAGACGCAGAGGTATGTGGTACAAGGGAATAAATAACTGTCAAGACTCAGAATAAGGCACAATCGCTGAAACACAAACACGTATTCGAAAAACCAAACTCAAAAGTATGTGAAACATAAAGAAATAACTGACAAAAATAGGGCGCACACCGTTGATACACAAACACATATTCCAAAAGACAAACCCGGAGATATGTGAAACGTGTAAATAAATAACTGGCAAGATTCAGAATAAGGCACACATCGCTGACACCAAACACGTATTCCAAAAACCAACCCCAGAAATATGAGAAACATATAAAGAAATAACTGACAAAATTCAGAATAGAACACACATCGCTGACACACAACCACATATTCCAAAAGACAAACCCAGAGATATGCGGAACATATAAAGAAATAGCTGTCAAGACTCAGAATAGAGCACACATCCCTGACACACAAACACATATTCCAAAAACACACCCAGAGATATGTAGTAAATGTGAATAAATATCTGGCAAGACTCAGAATAGGGCACACATCGCTGACACACAAACACATATTCCAAAAGACAAACCCGGAGATATGTGAAACGTGTACTAAAAAATAGCTGTGGAATACATTATCATAGAATGCCCAGAATACGCAATATAAAGTCAACACTGTTGCATCCTAGAGGCGCTGTAGGAAGCCCTCGGCAACAACATTTAATCAACCACAAACATACTGTTGTTCATAAAAATGAATTGCTTTAACATATTAAATTGGGTGCTAGAAATAATATTAACATATAATTTCAGTTTCTAGATGAGAAACATTGTATCTTAATGATGATCGTTGGGCAGTTTATAATCCTAAATAGGTAGTGAAAAATAATATTTATTATTGTTAGGGTTGAAATATTATTTTGGTACTATCTTGAATGACTGACGAAAAATAATATTTACCCATGGTTTAACTTTTTAGTATCTGGAATTGATTCGTAGGGGAAAATACCATTTGGAACGTTGTAACATCATTTTCTTGAATAAAATTAACGAAATCTTCGCTTGTTACAATGGCTGAAATTAAATACTGATTAATTTTCTGACTGAAACATTTATGCATATTTGCTGTATTTAAGGACTGAAGGGGCTTGCTTAAATGTGGGTGCTCGCTGAAATGGCTTTACCACATCTATTGCTAGTAAACTAGAAAGTACAACTCTAAAATTGTAAGAACATGTGAAAAAAATGAGGAAAGGAAGACGACCAAGCACATCTCAAACTGGTCACGACGAAGCAGAGAGAAAAAACGGTATGCATCAAATGAAGAGCTTATATAAACAATGCCATGAAGAAGAAGGCCTTAAAGAGTAATACCTTTGAAGATAACTTCTGCTGATCTGTAAATAAATTCTTCTTTCTGTAGAGGTATTCCTCTATGAATGTTGATCTACATAGTTATAGTTCATCAGTTTCTACTGAAGTTGGTAATTTAGTTGCCGAAATTCGTATTTGAGTGTTGTACATAAGTACCGTGGTGGCGGCCAAACGCTGCTGCTGGTGCCTGTGAAACGGTCTCCAAGTTAAGCTACGTAGACTCGGGTTACTATTAGAATGGGTGGCTCGTTTTGTGGTACAACCACAGCGACCGGCCATACTTCGGAAAGCTCGTCAAAGGCGTCGGTCCCGGGTACCACTAGGATGATAATCGTTAGATCAAGGCAGAAGGTAGCATGACCTGAAAACTCTGACACCAAGTTAAACCAGGGTCATAGCAATTACATTACATTACCATGGTAGTAAGTAGTTTCTCAAAGTTAGCTACACTTAAACCACTATCTCCGTTTAATTCTATTAAACATATTTAAATTTATCTAATTTCCGTTTCCCGCTGACGATCAGGATTTCTTTACTTTTGAGAGTGTAATGCATTATTCTACTGTTAGTACTTCTTCCGTTTTTTGGGTCTCTATTTCCGTTTATGACCTAACCTGTTAAGTCCTCTAACCATCTCCTATAGATGTTGTGGTTTTTCGCCATTCGTCTGACTTTGTCGATGTTTTTGTTTCAATTCCTAGTCATCTCTTTGATGTTGTAATCGCATTGGGCTTGAGATCTGCCTCTGGTTCCTTTCTCTTCTTTTTCTATTTTATAGATATCCTTGGAGTATGTTGTGTTATCCATGCAGATGATGTATCTAATTGCGGCGTGTTTCTTTCTATTTCACTGTTTACTGGTTGTCTGTCTAGTTCGTCTCTTATACTGTTGTTTCTTGTGCTATCCCTTCTTGTCTTGCCCAGGACTCTTGATGGTTGAAGGAATGATTCACTTTTAAATTCATCACTCTACATAAGCATTTCTAGAAATATTTTCTAGAAAAGGGGTACAAGATTACTTTTGATATTTAGGAATCTAAGTACTTACCTAATGGATGCTCATTAACGTAAGGCCCTTATGGTCGAATTCCGAACGAATTATACTATACGTCTACGACGTAAACTTTACGTAAACTGCATAGGAAATATTACTGAAATTTCTGTTTGAATTTAGACTCGCAGGAATTATTCCAATCATACAAAACCAACAATAGCACAGGAAAAGTCACGAGATATACTCTTATACGAAAAATGGCTACGTTTAATTTACTTTTAACACTGAAAAAACAGAAATGCTAACTCATATTTTTGTTGTGTTTCAGTTTGTTTGTACTTCACTGAAAGCTTAGCAGAACATTATATGGAAATAATTTACCTTAAGAAAACAACGAGCAACTATGCATAAAACGTATTCAATTAATATTTTCTTGTAGTATTTCAATCAATTTCAATTATATTCGTTACACTCTTGGGTGTGTCGTAGTTATAAATATTTTAAATTTGCAAAACTGATCATAGAAGCAATTGATGTAAACCAAGGCTGGTCAAAAATGTAAATGGGAGAAATTTTTAAACTATAACCTGTGTGCCTTGTTTTATTCTCGAACAAGATGAAGAAGAAAT
Organism: Limonius californicus; assembly: GCA_014611495.1. Lineage (NCBI taxonomy): Eukaryota > Metazoa > Arthropoda > Insecta > Coleoptera > Elateridae > Limonius > Limonius californicus. The sequence goes on along the minus strand of JABXWE010072430.1, from coordinate 5,820 downwards.
CATTAAATTTACGTCTATTTCAATATTAGATAATTGAAACATACCGTTATGGTAATAAATTGCTTAAAATGCTGCTTATGTTTGTCGTATGTGATTATTCAACCGCAGGGTTGCATATTTAATTAAGTTTAGCTGTTTGTACATGTGCATAGCTGAACGCTGGCAGATGTACACAAAGTCCAAGCTTTATGTTTTATTTATTTCCGTTAAAGCTTCATTTTGACGAGCTTTCATGTCATTTTGCTTGCTGAAGCTCATATTTAATTAATATTATATTATTTCATAAACCAATACCCTGAAGTTGTATTAGTAGGCATTAATTTCATTCGCATTTCCGTGATTTCAACATGATTTCTCCGCGATGACCTTTTCAGATTTAACCGACCACCAGTCTGATACAGCAGCTTTCCGGGAAGTGGAATCTAAACCGAAAATGACAGTCCTTAGTAAGGGTTCTGGTATAAGATTAACGCAGGGAATATGAAGCTGCTCTTAATTTGGGCAATTGCAAACAAAAAGGGCCGTTTCAAAATACATTAATGAACCGTTGTACCAAGATATCGTGTGACAATTATTTCTGAAGCCTGATCTCGTTACGCGAAATAGGTACCTAATTGCGATAGCGTTTAGCTTAGCAAGAGGACAAAATTCAGGGTGGTTTTTCTGGTTCGTTAAATTCGTACAGTTTTATTGCAGCACAGTTTCTACTTAACGCTAATTTGCTATCACGTTACGATATGTTTACCGAAAACTTAATTGAAAGTAATCTAGCAAATGTAGACAATTAAGGCTTTTCTTTGCATTTAAGTGACAGTAAGAGTTGCATTACGTGCGGCGAGATGGAATTTTGGCACTTGCACTAATAGACTTTCATTAACGCATCAATGTTTAGTTGCATATATACACATATCTAATCCGGCTTCACACGTGGTGTCGTATGATGTGATGATCCAGCGCTTGTGCGACTGATACTTATGGTTGCCAACCTCAAAGTTATAACCACAGAACCAATAAGCGCCAAATTTGAAAACCGTATTCATATAACATATACAGTGTAATCATTTTATCTTGTAACAAGTAGGTAGGCTACATCTCTCAAATGTGCATGATATGCATAGTTAACTTTTCTTTCTAGCTATAAAAAAATACTATTCTACATTTAGAATCCCTTGGACAGGTAAATGTCCACTACTGTATTTGTAAAACTTAACAAAGTTCTGTACAAAGTTGTTGATTTGTATAAATTCTTGTGGTAATTACAAACAGTTTCAATGTATTCTAATAGCAAGGAAACGGAGATGATGTTGATTTTGGGAGAATGCAGGGGTCGGCGGACTTAGCAGTACGACAATATGCACAAAGATACGCGGGTAGGCCCATTCTACCACATAATGCCTCTAGGCGTTTGAAGAGAAATTTGTGGCAATATGGACAGTTTTTCAAGCCAAAGTTGAGACAATGACAAAGCGATGTTTAGTAACAATGACAGAGCACCTGCCCATTTTCATAGAATTGTAAGAAACTACTAAGATGAAACTTTTTTAAACTAATTAATTTTTTCTTATTAATAATTTAATAATTCTAATTTAATCTAATTAATTAACCTAACCAATTAATCCTTGGCCTCCACGTAGTCCGGACTTGATTTTGTTAGATTTCTTACTATAAGGTAAAGTACAAAACAACATTTACGAAAATCTAGTAAAAACTGAGGAATATTTACATGAAACAATTATTGAATCATGCAGGTCAGTCACCCTGCACATGCCAAGTCATATTAGAAACACTCTTCTGCGGCGGGTTGATTATTGGTGATTAATGAACAGTAAGGTGGACGGCAGTTTCAACATTTATTACGTCATTAATTAGTGTTTTCCTTTATGATTTCATTTAATTTATTTTTCTTCTTGATTTTATTGTCATCTCAGCATATTTTTATGCTATGGTGGTTCTCTCTGTCTTTCTTTTACTAAATTTATAAAAATGAAAGTTGTAAATGTACCTATTGCAAAACTTTTTCGTTAATTATAGAGTGCTACATCGCAACTCGTTTAAAATACTAACCAACAATTTTGATCTACATTAAATTAACGAAATGGTTATGCTAAGAATTCATCCACTGGTGTTCTCTCAGTTTTGTCTGGTAGCACTTTTTGTGTGTTAACACTACAATTTGCTCTGCTTTTTTTACTGACAGTTTCACTTCTCTTTACACTAGCTCCAATAGTTTGGTCCTCTTGAGCCTTCTCACTAGATTTGTATTATCGGAGAGTTGGATTACCTTCAAGTTTACATGGATATGAAGCCTGGCCTCATGCTTTATTTCCTCCGTCACGGTTTTTATCCCTAAGTCCCTGTGGGTACCACTGTTTCTATGGTACCAGGGTGCATCTAGCATGTTCCTCAGCAATTTCTTCTGGATATTTTGAATTTGTTTAATGTTAAATTTGTTGGCACAGTCCCAAAGTTGACAACCGTATTTCCATACTGGTTTTAAAACTTGATTGTACAGAAGTAGCTTGTTTTGTATTGAAAGTTCTGAGTTTCTTCCCAGCAGGCAATACATTTTTCTATATTTTACATTTAGTGCCAGTCTTTTCTTCTTTATATGCTCTTTCAATCATAGTTGGGTATCGAAGTTCATTCCAAGATACTTAGTTGTATTAGCATGCGGTATGATGCTGATGAACGTTTTGTCCATCTGCCCACCTAGTTTGTGGTTTGTTGTAATGTTTCTACCGTTTCTTCAGTTCTTTAGCCTACCGCTAGTATTGCAGTGTCGTCTGCAAACGTGGCTATTGCTATCTCACTGATTAATGGAATGTTGTTGGTGTACAATAGGTATAGCACTGGTCCCAGTACATTGCCTGGTGGTACCCCTGCCTTAATTTCGTATCAGTCCTCTTCTTGCTTGATCCTGCATAGTCTGCGCGATGTAAGACTTCAGAAGTTCAGCAAATAGTTTAGACAGATTTTGATTGCAAAGCTGCATCTTATTTATTAGAAAATAATTTCATTGCTGTTTCTTAGCACATGTAACGAAACTACTTTGATTTCTACTTTTTTAAACACTGTAAAGTTTACTAAGATACTGGAATAGAAACGGCTGCAATGTCTATCGCCTACCTACCTGTTACAAGATAAAGTAATGGCCTGTATGCAAGGCTAGGGACTAATGGGTCAATCGAAATCCAGAATGATTATTTATATTGATTTATACAACAAATTAAAATCAAAATTGCTATTACTATGATATTGTGAGTGGTAAATTACAAAATAGTAAATATAGTCCAGTCAATAGGGGTTTTTAGCCTACAAAAGGTGGGGTAGTAATAATTTGGCATATGTTATTTAGTTCCGGGCCCCAATGAAAAATCTAAGTTTTCGACCTTGGGAGGGGTCGGCGCGGTCCGCCATCTTGGATTAAAGGTACAAAAAATTGGTTTTTTATATCAACACTTTTTTTGTAAGTCTGATGTGTAACGAGTTACAGCGGCGTAAACGTGAACATTATTCCAAAAAATAGTCCAACTCCTCGTTTTTCTCATTTTAGGAATTCATTTGGAGCTAATCTTTACATAATTATGATAATTGTATGAATTCAAGGTCAACTCATTTCCACACCACCACGAGGTAGAGTAAACGGCGCGTTTTTTTAAATTGTGGTATCCCCAGTAAGCCTAATCCACATATGTTCTTCATTTTTTGCAATTGAGTGTGTACGGCTCGTATGCCATAATTTATGACATCGAGTATGTATATATTATTTCTTTATTTTATGTTCCTGGTTGGTGTATGTTGATGTCTTCAGAACTGTCGTCGTTAGTGTAATCCTCTAACCCATTTTCCGCACTAAGAATCTGGGCTTTCATCCACGTCATTGCCTCATCTTCGGCGTCGCTCCCGATGATGACCTCTGGTGCATTCTCGCATGATTCACCATTACAGAATCCGCATACAACAGAGCACTTCAACGCACCTTTCCTGCAGCCACATGCTCCACCGCATCCCTTTTTGGAATTACATGAAACGACGTTTAATAATGTATCTTGGCAGGCATCTCCGACATTGCTACTGCACTGAGCCCATTGGTACTGAGTTTCCAGCCCCAGCCGGATGGATTTTTTGGACTTGGTGGTAGGTCGTAAACGCATGGTACAGTGCAGCGTCCGTCGGTGGTGCTAAAGAAGCTGGATTGAATTTGATTTTTATTGTCGATGTTGCGAAACGTTGGTAGCGGAGTTCTTCCAAGGTTTCTTCTTCCATGTTACCACCATACAAAGCAACGAAAAAGCGTGCTCCAGCGTCTGCGATGTCTTCTGGTTGGGCATTCTGATCTTTGAATATGCCAATGACGGCATTGAGTCCTTTGCTTTTTTGGACAGCCGAAAAAAAAATTGTTTTCTTGGTTGAAGGGGGATGATGTCGTGTCACAGCCGCTAACCGCATGTAAAAACGGGATATTTTTGGCTGCTCCTTTCACTTTCAATCTATTCGCGGAATACACTCTTTCAGCAGTTTTGTCTCTCCCCGGTTTGCGAAGGTAGATATTGGTTTTGGATGATCCTAATGCTGTCAGCAGAACTAAAAGATCGACGTCTTCGCCAAAGATAAATACAGCGTTGAATGATGACCAGAAGGAAATCCCTGTGTTGACAATCAAGACATCAGCATCTTCTTCAGCCTGCTTAACAGTAAAAGCAGCTTGTTCGATTTTTTTGGCAGCATGGAAATCAGACGGGCTTTATTTTTTTCATTTGCCAAAAATCGTTCCTGAGAAATTTGAACCGTCATTGTCTCATCGAAAAAAACTTCCGCGGACATTTGCTTCTTCGTTCGGCGAAGTCTTTCTGCACTCTTTGTATTAGACAAAGGAAATGGAGCAAGCTCGAATCTAAAGTAATACTTCATCTCGTTATCGGATTTCTTCGCAATGCACATTCTCTGGAACAGCATTAGTGGGTTGATGGTAATTGTTTCTGCACTGATTTTTATGCTGCTGTTGCCTGCTAATGGGATGATCTTGTCCTTGCGTTTGAATTTGATGGACTCATAATTTTCGTATGCGGTAACCATGTTTGACATACACTCGATACCCTTTTCTCTGGACAATTGACAGTTTATCTTTTCATCTCTTACAACTCCAGTACTAATGGAAAGAAATGAATCAATTTCCGGGAAGGGCGGATGCTGAGAAAGCCAGTTTAACATTTTGTTCAAATCTTGATCATCTCGAGTGATGCGTAAAATTCTCGTATCGACATGTTGCTCGGATGTGTCCAGATGACCGTGACAATATTCTTCGATGGAGTCGCAAACGTTGTTCAATCTGACGTAGATTTCGCTATATAATGTTATTGTGATGATAATATTATCAATATTATCATTTTTACAATTTTATATACACATTTACAATGTTATATATAAATGACAATATTATTAATATCATCATTTTTACAAAATTTACCGTGAAAAGATTAAGTTGGACGATTTTTTGGAAGAATGTTCACGTTTGCGCCGCTGTAACTCGTTACACCTAAGACTTACAAAAAACATGTTCACACAAAAAATGTTGGGAATTTGGTCCTCTTCAAAGTTCTGTTAGACATTTTTGTCGTAGGATCAACCGTTGAGGAATTATTTAGGAAAAACCAATTTTTTGTACCTTTAATCCAAGATGGCGGACCGCGCCGACCCCCCCCCCCCCAAGGTCGAAAACATAGATTTTCCATCGGGGCCCGGAACTAAAACGTCATCAGTCTGGCTACTTATAACTTCGTAATAACCTCGTTCTTCTTTAGAAACTTCTTTTTAGTAGGA
>JABXWE010072428.1:0-11444 GCA_014611495.1 Limonius californicus | reverse complement strand
CGCTATGCACGAGTCTAACATGCCCCACCCTTGAAAACCCCCCCCAACTATGCTACCGAGTCACTCCCGCTGCTCCCGAATTAATTAAAATTCGGGCCACAACGGGAGTCGAACTCGGGTCAACCGGTTGCGAAGCGGACTCTCGCCCACTGCGCCACCCGGTCGCCTGATTAAATCCGTGATGAACCCTTTAATGTTTGAAGTATAATTTTCCAAACAATTATGTTTATTAGCATTTTAAGGACTATACGTCATTATTAAGTCTTCCAAGGAACCAATAAATTATCCAATCTGTTACTACAGTAAACAATCTGTTTATAAACTCTAAAAATGTTACACCTACTACGAAAGATAAATCCGGTTCCGCGTTGTAAGCGGGTGTTTTTGGAACATTTTTGTCACGAAAAAGATTTTCAAAACTTGTAGCATTTTCTGAAATACTTTGAAAATTAATAATGCTCTCTTGAATTATGTAATTATCCTGAAAATTCACTTCAACAATAAATGTTTTTATTTCTAAAATCACAATCTTTCTTACGCCGATATGTTTAGGCATTTTTGAGCACCCAAATCTAAGATGTCGCAGTTTTAAAAATAATAACGCAGTTAATGTCTTCTTCGCTTCTTAGTAGGCCTGCGGCCTGTTCCTTTGCCTATAATGTTTATAAGACCGTAAGGGCTTCTCGCTTCAGAATTTGCATTTTGTACAATGTGGGTCTACAGAAGTCATTCCATTCGAATATAATTGTATACATATAATTGTCGAACAATATTAAAGTTCCAAAATTTATATTACGACTGAGGAAACCTATTTCAGCAAAAACAAATCTAGGTACAACACATTAATAAAAAAATTGTTAGTCTTTTTACTGCAGTGATTCATAGAATGCGTCGCAGAAAAATTGGTATGCATCCGATATAAAACCGTATTAAATTTCTAAACGTCCTAATTTTTAAATATAATTTCCGCTATATTTTGAAAATAAGTATCACAACAGAAATCAGACTAACTCCGCCCTTCCTAAATTAAAAGTAAATCTTAATATTATAAAAACCCACAGCTTAAGTAAAAACGAGTTGAACCTGTGGGCTAGGTCTTACGCTTTGCTTGGTAGTTTCTTAAAAATAATTAGACATGCCCGCTTGTATAATATTTTGCATTACTCTGAATCATTTCTGCATATTTGATTTTAAGGAGCATCCCACATCTTTAATAAAACTGATGACGGTGTTTTTAACATAATATTCCTGAATAGGTTGGGAAAAATAACATTTAGACAAAATTTCAGGTGGATACAATCGTTTTACAATGCATGAAACCTAGAACCAGATTATCTCGGCTAATATTTGATATTATTTTGCATGTTCAGTATTCCACGAACTAGTACTAACTAGTATTAACTCTTTGATTATCTTTGTTATGACGCTGCTTATCTTTGTTAGGACTCTGATTATTTTTGTTATGGCGCATTTTGTGGTAGGATATACAAACAGTATTATTTCTACCATTGCAATGAGATAGTTGCAACCGGTCCTTTTACTTTCAATTTGCTAATGAAGCTCCATATTGTAAATCTTTGTTGAAATTCATTTACTGTAATATATTAGTACGCTCCATATACCATGTAATGAGCATATGTAGGTCAGGCTTTACATAATAATAATAACAATTCATATGACCATAGTGGAGCCTAGTGTCGTAGTCCGCGCTAGCGCCTCTGACTTGACCTAAGGACTTCCACCGTAGAGGTAGCCGGGCCTGACGGCTTTAACGTGCCCCCCCCCCCCAAACACAGCCAGTCGCTGTTGTTTGTACCACCAAACGGGCCACCCATTCTTGTAGTGACTTGAGTTTGCTTCGCTTAACTTTGGCGACCGTTTGACCGACACCAACAACGTTTGGCTATGCGACCGTCTAGGCTAGACATAGCGCAGGGTTTGGGGCAGCGAAAGTGTTTGGACGCATGGAATGGATGCGCAGTTTGCATAGATGTCAATCTGTGAGCTCACTAAAGCTAAACACTTTTTTCATAGCTGTATATTCGAATATAATTCTCTGAAACTTTTGGAATATTTAAAAAATTACTTCTACATCAAAACAACCACACTAGTTAAATAAAAACTGTAGCTTATGCCATGGCTCTGACTAATATATGGTAAAAATGGGGAAAATATTAAATAAACATCTGTAAACATGGCAAAAGATTCTGGTTATGGAAAAAATCTCAGAAAATTAATATACAATTTTGACATTTGTTGTTTTGTATGCTATACATAATTATAAACATAATATCAGAGGATTAATTACAGCGTCCTTGAATTACACAGAGTTCGATGTCTGAAAAATATTCTAAAATGCGCTTCGGTTTTGACTTTACCAAATTTTATATTCGTGACTATTTTTAATACATGTATGCTAAATTGCTCAGTTTCATATGAAATGCACTACCGATTAAAAATAAAGCTACGTGTTTGAAAATTTGCTAAAATAATCTTGAAATGATCACTATTTCCATTAAAAAATAAAGTGGTTGTGGTGTTCGTCTACAGTCTCTCATCAACTTGTTGCTTAGAAACAAAACAATATCTCGTAAAGGTTAATTAGTTGTTTCGAAATTTTGTTACATTTTGTGACAGAATTAATGTTTTCAAATGCCTCCAGTAAGACAACGTAGAAATCTTAACCACACATCCGATTGTTATAGTGGTCGAATTATCGGCATGAAAGAAGCTGGACTTTTTTTCGTGAAATTGGTAGAAGGGTAAATCGGGACCACACTACAGTTGCACGAATATGGTCTGCTTGGTCAGAAGAAGGCATTCAGCGACATCGTCCAGCTGGTAGACCTCCACGTAGCAGCAATGTTCGTGAAGATCGATTTCTTCGAAGAATGGCTACACGAGACCGCTTTCAAACAACAAGGTCTGTTGCTGTAGACTGGATGCGAGCTTTTCACGGCCGCGTGTCAATGGCAAAAGTTTACAGCAGAATCTCTTCTTTTGGACTGCGATCCTACCGTCCATTCCAACGGCTCCCTTTAACTGCACATCACAAGGCTGTTAAGCTTGCTTGGTGACAAGAGCAGCAGCATTGGAATCAGCAACGGAACGACATTGTCTTCAGTGACGAATCAAGATGTTGTTTGTGGACAAATGACGGCCGTAGGAAGATACGTCGATATCGAGGAGAAAGACGAAATCTAGAGCTTGTTGCAAGACGCCATGCAGCTTTAACACCTGGATTTATGGTTTGGGGTGCGATTTGTTCGGTAGAAGATCACCTCTTGTGTTCGTCCCAGGCGCTTTAAATGCTCATCGCTATATTCGTAATGTCCTGGAACCGGTGTTAGTACCACTCATGCAGACGTTGCCAAAGGAAATTGTCCAACAGGATAACGCATGTCCACACACTGCAAACATTACCAGAACCTACTTGCAACAAGCACAATGGAAAATGTTGCCCTGGCCTGCAGAATCACTGGACTTATCGCCAATCAAACATCTTTGGGACATATGGGCCGGCGACTAAGATTATTGCCAAGAGCTCCAAACAATTTAAACGAGCTAAGACACCAACTTGTTATATGGATCGAGATACCCCAGGAGAACATAGACCACTTGATAGAAAGCATGCCACGACGAGTAAATGCTTGCATTGCTGTTCATGGCTATGTTACACATTATTAAGTTTGCTTTCGTTGTTGTTATTGTTTTCTTATGATTGTTAATCTTTTTTTATGAAAACCTACTCATTTCATACGCAATAATGAAACATTCATTTAGCCAAGTTTCAAACCCGCAGCGTTACTTTTAATGGGTGGTACATTTCGTATGACACGAAGTGTATTTCATACATAAAATTTTATTCAAATCAAGCTATACTATACATTCCAAAGTTTAAATGGAAGAACAATTGTATAAAACTGATACTTTACTGTTTTATGGGGCTGGATGGAGGACATTTAAAAGACTGCATTGAATGATTTTATTGCTGAATGTCTACATAAATTGTAAGTATTTTTCAGCTATAAGAATATACTATAGACAACGTCTTAGTGAAACTTGCAGATTATGATACCCTGAAGTGTAAAATATTTCAAGTTTTATTACCCGATTTTGTTGTTTACCTCAGTTCGGTTTTCTTGTTGATTTTCAACTCCCCACGATGTAGTGCCGAGGATGTTGGGGGCACATTTCGCATTCTTGTTTAGGGAATTGCTTTATTGCAGTTGGTAGCGCCTGCTTGACGCGGCTGTTTCAATTTCCACTGATTTATAGCAATTGCAAGTTTCGTTTGAGCAATTATAAAACTAGCAGAACCAGCTCGACTGCAGAAAAGTCCGCTTTAATGGAACATGGGCCTGTCTTGAAAGAACGGTGCCGGAAATGCCGAGCCACCCTCGACTGGGCCCAACTTTGATTTGTTTCGTTTACTTGAACATGCAATATAAATTGGCTTTGTTTCTGCATTGCCCACGCACAAAACCGTGCACACTCTGTTTTGAAACGAGGTAAGGTGGGTAAACTTTAGCTGAATCGCGGATCCAAGGTCATCCGCGGCTCCTTGCGACTTGTTTTCCTTTTCTTTCAGTGGCCGCGGTTGTCTGGCGGCGAGTGCATGTTAGTAGCCAGTGCAGGATCGGGTGCACGCTGGTGCACGAGTGTTTTTTGAGTTAAGTGTGGAAAAAGTTAGGTGATTGGTTTCAAGATGATGATCACACGCTATACCGCAATTCTGATGCAAACTCAGGGATATCGGAATTCCTTTTCTTCATACGAGTGAGTACTTCAAGCGTGCTAAATCGAGATCGCCCCAGATCTTATGCAAGTGATTTAGATAACAGCTTGCATCTAAAATAATGAAGCGCATTCTTGGCAAGAATGGGATGTGCCAGATGGCATTTCTATTCTAATTTTATTTATTAGAAAATTAGTATTAAAGGCGGGCTCAGCAGACACGTAGGGAACCCCTTAATACTTGAATATTTAGTATACTTAAATATGTAGAGTTGCCATCTTCAGAAGGAATACTGTTACGCTTAATACTATCTCAAGATCCTACTGAAGCAGGCAACCTAGTGTCCGGAAATACACATTGAGCCGTATATTGTGGTGCTAAGTGGTTTGTATACATCAAATAGCATTTCCAATTAACTAAACCGTATTCGTTTTCTCATAAATTGCCAGGAAATACATCCGAAACAACGATTTCTTAAAGCTTAACCTAAGAATTTGTGAAATGACTAAACTATAAACATTTCTACTGTCTTGAAATAGTTTTTCTGGTATAATTGAAATTGTTAGAGCATTTGTATTAAAGATGTACTTTGTCCTTATTTGAAGCGCGTTTTCCTAAACATTTTCGCAAATATGTTCAAAACCAAAGATTTGTTAATTCAGCCAAATGGGATCTAACCTTAAAATATGGTGAAATTAGGAAACCGCGGGAATTTTGTTTGTAAAAAATGTTTCTCCGAGTATTCGTTTCTTTTGTCAATTGCAACAGGTTGGGCTGATTTGTGAAATAAGTTTAATAAACGGAAACGAATTCAGCAAAACAAACTGACGGTTGTGTTTGTAAATAAACAATTTAATTTAATCCTAATTGGGAAGTTTCAGTTCAAATTAGAACAGCAATAAATATTTACTGTTAAATTTAGGGAAAATCAAATTTCTTTAAACAACTGGTATATCTAATTATATGTACACAACATAGAAAAAAAATTAAAGTGTTCTAATTTGCTGTGTGGATTTGGATATTTTAAAATAGGAAAGTTATAGAATTTAACTTGAAATGTCAAATTCTACTATTTTGTTTATTAATAATACTTAAAAGGTGATGAGTCGCAATCTGTTTGTTAGTTACTTAATCTACAGTAGCTGAATAATATAATTATTATAATAGGATGTCGCAACTAACATTTAAAATGTGGTAATTCATGTCTAGACGATGTTAACGTTGGGTAATTTTTAAAAATTATTGTAGTTTAAAAAAATGGTTCTGTATTTTCCTAAATATTAAAACATTGAAACTTTGATACCTAACTAAAGCATTAAAGTCTGTGTTCTACCAAGATTTAGTAATATTGGTAGTTCAAAACTTGAAATTGTAGTATGCATACAGGGTGGTTGGTTTTTCAATCTAATCTTAAGTATATTTATTCAAATGGAGGTATTCAAGAAGAATTTTCTGTTATCTTAAATAATTATTTCTGTTCTATTCAACCTCTCTCCGGCCCCCGCCGCAATAAATAGTTTATTACATGAACAAAGAATTAGCGACACAAAACATTTTGCTAATGATAAACCCTCTGTTTCTTGGCAATAAATTAAAAGTTTATTAAATTCTGATTCTTGGTATTTTTATTTCTAAATTTATTTAAAAATTATGGTCACAACCTAAAAACACTCATTATCACTGAAGCGATTGGGAAAAATGCAAAACCACCCTTCAGAAAAAACAATATTGTAGAAAACCAAAATAACCCCACTCATGTAACTGTTGAAAGCATTCGCCATTATTTTTTTACATACGTTTCAGGTTGTAGTTGTTATTTACTGATCTGTATTAAATACAAGTCCAATTTTGTGTATTATAACAGGAAAGTACCCCCATACAAAAAAGTCGGATGACGTAGATGGCCAGGTTCGCTGTTAAGTGGGCCAAATAATATTTTTGAGATTGTGACCATAATTTTGAAACAAAACTATAAATAAAAATACTGTTATATTTGAAATTCTTTAGTTAACTTTCTGTAAAAACTATAAATACTATAATAATAAATACTATTTTTATGTACGTTTATGTTTCCTTGTTTTTCTAATGATAATTATGCTCACAGGTCGGATGAAGCATGAAAACTATTTAAAATAACAAACAAATATTTATGGATAGTTACAATACAGGGTATATCAGAAATAGGTACAAATATTAAATCCGATGGTAGACTACAGTATATACAAACTACAAAAAACATTTCTTTGGCGATGGGACCCTTATAAATAATAATTGAAAATTTGACCCAAAATTATTTGAGTACCGCAGGATAATAACAAAAATTTGAGTTCAAAGACATAATATGCAAAGGAGAGTAAGATAGAAGTGCAAAAAAATTTCTTATCACCTGCCACAAACCGATACTATTAGGTAGGTCAGTAATTTCTATTCAGTTATCACAAGCCAGACAAGTTTTTACGTGTTTGCCACTTTGGATTTACTTTACAATTAGGTAATAACCTTCTACAGCTTAAATGCATTTTCTATGTATCATCAGCAGTTCTCAAACAAAATTATATTTTATTTTTTAATTCAAAAAAATAAACTTAATGATTTTTGAAAAATGAATAGTACCATTGAATTCTACTTGAGCCAATCTATTAGTGGTTTAAATATTTGTATCTATTTCTGATACACCCTGTATAGAGAATACATTTATTGAGCAATGAAAAGCTAAATACCTCCTATATAGGTATGTCGCAGGCAAATAATTATTTTAGGAAAATAGCTTTTTACCGGGCTTCTAATTTTGCCTAAGAAAATAGTATTTGACCGAACCGTGGTTGGGCAAATAGCATTTTGTTTTAATTATGTGAGGTTATCTGCATGCATATTACCTTCAAAAACTAGCGCTTCACATTTTTGTGAATTTTCGGGTATGTAAGTAGAAGTTATTTTATTATTAATAATATTTGTCAGCTCTCATGTCTACATCAAATAAAATAAAGTGAATGCTGATAGTAATAAATAATAAACAGGGGTGGCTACAAAAATGTTGAACAAGCGAGCATATGTAACTGCGTTTTGGGAAAGGATTCCAATTTTAACTTAACCTAACCTAATCCTTTTTTTCTCATTCATTCATACTACCGTTCCCCCCCTGGAAACCGCTTTCGCATTACTTCAGGGGGGTGCGGGCGTCCCTTACACACTAACCATTCATGCAGCATGCACCCTAAACTTAACTAAGTGAAATACAGTCGCCTCAGTCGGGATTTGTTACCTCGACCGATCGTACCAAATTCCGCGTGACCTCGAGTGGCAGTGCGTTTCCGCACTACTCCACCGAGGCCCCAACCTAGTCTAACCTAGCCTGACCTAACCTAACGGATGCTCTGACCTTCCGTCTTGCAGACCAAACCCCTTCATAAGGTATAGTGCCTCACCATTTTTAACCTAACCTAACCGAATCATAAATTCACAATATAATATTTTTGCTCCGTAATACAGATACACACATTTGCCAAAAAAGATTCAGGCAGATACTAGCTGCCTAGTCAAATACTATTAGCTTAGTCAATTAGAAATTAACGAAAACTTAGTTCTTTGCCCAGGCATATAGTATTTGCTTCGTAAAAAGCTATTTACCTAAAATAACTACTTGCCTGCGATATGTATGTAGGTACATAGTTTAGCTGAAAAATATACAGAAATTGGATCGTTAGAGACAATCTTATAATTCCGATTTTTTAGTAGCAAAACTAAATTCTCATTTTTTTTCAATCTAATTAGAAAATACTACTTCTATTTATTTACTTAATTATTTCACGTTGGTATATTTCTGTCAGTATGGCTAATCACCGATACGAGAGAGCGATGCCACTACAACTACAAATTTAATTATTAGTTTTAATTTATTTATATTGCAAATTTCAATATCTTGTTACTCTTACTTTAAATTTACTCACAATTGCATTAGCTTTCGAAAAGTGTAATAATATGAGCTACTTTTTATAGTAATAACGAAATTTCTTACTGCTTCATTAATTAATTAATTTGCAACGCGGAGGTTTCTCTTCAATTTAACACTGAAGTGTATTACCGCGAACTACATTTATTTGTGTTTTTAGACCTCAACTTTGCGGTTAGTCCATCCAATCAAAAACCTCAATTATGTTAACACACAGTGGCTTGTTTTGTATCTCGAAAATTTGTAAATTTATTAACTGTTTCACTGTAGCATGAACAGCGCTAATGCTATCTTCAAACGCATTTCTTGATGGGCTTCCGGTCCAGGAAACATTAAATTAAAATGATGTTGGGCTGTTTCAGTTCTCATTCATTTGAAACAAAAATAGGTAAGGTAAATGCCCTTCCCAACTGAGGTATTTTTGTGTATGACCTTTTCTTGAAATTCGAAAACGCAACGTTCGCAATGGTTTTGTACCAAATGTGACAGTTGATTCACATTCACGTGAAATTACATTTTTCTAAATTGCTCCTTCCGGCTGTTAGATAGAGTAGCTCAAATTGTCTCTCTTGTGTTATCTTGAATTACATGAGAATTTGCGTGGTAATTTCTTGAAACTTCAAAATGATGTATTGTTACGTCTAAAACATTCTAGTTCGCAATTTTTATCAGAGAATGTCGTGACATGTTAAAGGAAAAGTAAGGTATGTGCTCGCAATCATATTTCTTGATAAATCTCATTTGAGAAGCTTTGATTTAAAAAGAGACACTTGAGGACATTTTGGTACATCGATTTCTACATCCAATACACTCAATATCTTAACTCCTATAATTATTTCAATACGAAAGTTACATGTCCTTCTTCTTCTTCTTCTTCGCGGACTAGCGATGACCAATACAATCAAATACAATCGATGACCGATGTTAGCTACCACTTCACTATATTTTTCTTTATCCCTGGCTATATTACATATCATGTCCTATGTAATTTTTAAAACTTTAAATATGCAATTAGTCCAAAATTCCTTTAACTCCAGGATTGATGCTGCAGCACAGAAAAGGAATTTTGTAGTTCACGCCCAGCGGAACATTATAAATGAACAGTTACACCTTGAACTTGGCATGTCAACCATACAGGAATACTTCAAGAAACTAATCAAGAAATACTACTAGAATCTCAACAATTGTCCAGGTACAACCTTCTACGAATTAGGACACAGAACAATACATACCAGGCTGAAACGAATGTTCCCACAAGACATATCCACTACCGAAAGTAATAGGGACTAATTGATTAAGAATTCGAAAAGGCTAACCGGTTATTAGATTAAATATTCTCATAGGAGTGATAAGCGCTCTTAGTTAGTTATTTGCCAGTACATTGCCAAGAATAACAATTACAGTGTAGAACTGGTATAATTCATAATAAAAAATGATTGAAGTTAAACCAAACGTAAATCAGCATATAATATTTCATGGTTTTACCAACAGAGGGCGGTCAAGACCAAACAGTTAGTTTCTATGCAGGACGCTAGCGCATACATTGTGTTTTTTCAGTTGTCATGGAGAAACGTGTGTTTATTAAATTTTGCTATAAATTAGGGAAAAGTCCGACAGAAACTTATGAAATATTGAAAACTGTACAGTGCTAACATCTTAAGATGTACTACCATGTTTGATTAGTTTAGACGATGGGATGTTCAAGATGACGTTAGAACCGCGCTCAGTCGATCTCTCGAAATTCATACTCATCGCAAGGGTTTGAGGAAAAAGATCGCCGAATTACTCTTCTAATGATGATAGGTGAGTCGAACGAGACCATTCGACGAATTACTTGAAGATTTGGGACAGAGAAAGGTCTGTCTTACGAATGAGCAAAAATAGAGAAGAGCATGAGCATGCAGTGGATTGGAAAATTATCACCAGGATCTAAAAATTTACATACGCAAAAATAAATAGTCAAAACTATAGTGATTACCTTCTTCGAACAAGGGGTGGACAAGGACGCACAGCAGATTTTGCATTCTATGTTGAAGAGATTACTGCAATGCATTTCTCAAGCATGCCCGCAATTTCGAGAAAAGAGTAGTTGACTCTTATTGCGTGAGAGTGCATCTGCCCATTCTGCACTGATAATGAAGTTGTTGATTAATCACCTGACTGGGCACCAACAGACTTTTTCTCTTTCCTAAAGTGAAAACCGTTCTCAAAGAAAAACGATTTCATGAAGTAAAAATTTAAAACTTGTAACCGCCGAATTGAAAGCAAACCCAAAGTCTAAAAGTATACATTTTCAAACTTATTTTAGGAAGAAAATATTTATATTTACAAACTGGCTAGAAAAAGAAGTTCGCCAGACAACAAAGGTCCCCCATACGTTGCAGTAATATATTTTTAACTGATCTGTTTAAACTGGTGTAGCATTTTTATGTGTTACACATACGTATTACATACTTTACAAATAGATTAAATACATTTTGATCGGTTTTTTTCCTCGTAGCGCTCTGTTTAATATATATTAATAATTTAACTCTGCTCTTTGCGTTGCAGTACCTTCCATATTTACAGCAACAAGAGGAAAAAATTCGTTTCACTCCTAAATTATATCAAGATAAATTATGCGGAAGATATGTAAATTTAAATTTAATCTAGTTTTTATTAGCTAGAGTTCAGGAAGTAGCTGTTAGGTGCCAAGAGTTAGTATATTTTATGCTTTCGCGAATTATTTTGGAGAAATTCCAGGTATTTTCCTAGATG
>JABXWE010072427.1:0-11716 GCA_014611495.1 Limonius californicus | reverse complement strand
AGAAAAAATAGTATAAAGAACACGTTTCATAAGACCACTTGTCGCACTCGTCCGTTGAAAAACTCGACGCTTCGCGTCTCGTTTTTCAAACTTGGACTCGTGCGTTAAGAAAAGGCCTTATGAAACTAGTTCTTTAATATACTATTTCGTGTTTGTATTTGAAATGTATTTTGTTTGGATATTAACGTTCTACAAAATTATAAGTACCATGTGAAAGAGTCTAGGAAATAATTCTGAAAACGGGCTATCATCGCTGTTCATCAAATATGTATCTAGCAGGTGTAGCTGTAATATGAAAGTTAAACAACCATGACAATTTGTTTTCAGTATACTATTATAAACAATAAACACGGAATTAATTAGCATTGTAAAGTGCGTTTTATATTAAATATGTAATAACAATATTATAGCAGACTTATTATGAAATCGACAACGTAAACATGAACAAGTAGATCTCTCTTTTTCACATTCTTTTATGCAATTAGAATGTGTTCTTTTGCATATTAGTCGACTTGATATTTCGCACGCAACCCAATTTGGATAAATAAAATCTAAAAAATGTATTCTTTTCTGCAAGTTCGAATCCTGTTCTGTTCTCCATAGGTTACCTAACTAACAACTGTGAGTAAATTTTAATATACTCGTTATACGACCGTTTCGCAAGGAACGGGGCAACACAACAAGGACGAAATACATCCGTTTTGCGAAAAACGTGCCATTATAATAAGTACACTTTCTCATTGAATTGTCTGCACGAAAAGTAAGTATTCCATTACAAAGTTTGTATGAATAATAAACGGTTAACCTTTTTCAAACAAAGGGTTTCAAAATAGCACCTATAAATTAGAATTAAAGACTGTTAATAGAATCCACCATTTATCCTGCAATGTAACTAATAATAATTTTATAATTTGTGAATACAATACATTATTAATAATATTATTGTTTAACCCAACTAACATGAAATGGTGTAGCACAAGAACACAATTGTTGACATAACTTTGGAACTGAAATGTGAAATAGGTTTATTAGTTGGCGACGTAGTACCTTCATTACATGGAACTTCTATAAAGCAACTGGAGCGCAATTGATCCTTGTGCTTTGATCGATTTGCTGCAATAAGTTGTACGGAATGCGCGTTGGATGTATATAAATCAAGTACGTTTGTGAGTCACAACTGTTTACAATATCTATTGTATGACATATTTCTACAGAAAGACGCATTTGTTGTGAAAGATAATCAGAAACAGGACCTTTTAGCCATTTCCACTGTATTCCTACTACCACCTATAGTTTTCTCAATACGTGTACGTGGTCGCCCACTACATTTCTTTTTGGTTGCAAACGCCATTTATAGTCACTATCAGTATCTGGATTTTCGACATGATATTTTTAAAACAGTTTTCTATAGTAAATACATCCAGATACCTTACAAAGCTCGTAATTTGAAGAAAACGGCAGAATTCTTTAAAAATTTCGTTCCATTGTTAAACTAAACGCCTTGGCTACGACATGCAAAAAAAATCATTTCCAAAATTGTAATTTGTTCAATCAACTACATTTGGATCTTGTTGCGAAACCCTAAATTTAAAGTAATAATTTTGAAAATTTTGCGGATATACGAAATTGATTGATCTCACTGTATTCGATAATATATTTGGCAAACTTAAGTAATAATGAAATTTAATTTAAAGAACAAGTGGTGATACGAAACGGAACTTGGTATAAAATTAGATTTCAAATTGTTAAAGGAAGTGTTCAAGTGTTTACATGTTCAAAAATAAGTAGAAGCTTTTAAATTCAGACAGTGGGCCAATTGCTAACTAAGGATTTGATTAATTTGTTGAAGACTATGCTTTAATCAGTTAAATGTAACTAACTTTAGGGATTTAGCATTTTAGTCTTTGTTTCTTGGTAGATTATCTTTAGACTTCTATGGCTGACGTGGGGGGAAGAACTTACCTTCAAACGGTTTCCTCGGCCACAATTATTTTTGGTAGTCTAAGTTCAATAATTCCTATGTGAAGATGGAAACATAGTTGTCGAAACCGTACATATTCGAATTATTGTGTTGGTAAGGGATTCTACCTTAGCACTGAGGAGAATCACGTGGCAGAGAAGAGACCGATGCCCAACAGTGGGATAAAAAGGGCTGTTAATTAATGATGAAGAGGGTTAAGATTCTGTAAATCTTCCCTTCACTTACGAAAATATCATTTGGATAGAAATGGTCTTGTGTTCTTACTTCTTCTTTTTCTTCTTACTTCTAAAGTAGGCTAGCAGCCTGTTCTTTACCATATTACTCACATTCCGTTTTTTTGGGTCGCCCGCGATTTCTTCTTCCCGCAAGTTGGCCATCTCTTTCAATTCGTACTACTCTACTCTAGTCCATTCTTTTCTGTGTGTGCGTTCCCTTCTTTTCTTCTATGTGATACCTAATCACAATTCCCTTATATTTGTGTTCGTCACTCTGTGACGTCTTGTTTTCCCAGCTATTCCTCTTAGTACATTCATTTCTACAACTTTCATCTGCTGTTTACTTTTAGATGTTTGTAGTTTTATTTCTGCTGTGTATGTGACTGTAGGTTGTTTTGTGATTTTATATACGCTGATCTTTGTTTCTTTCCTTATGTACTGATTACCGCAGATGGTGTGATTAAGATATCCTGCTACTCTTTTGTTTTTGTGGTGTGGTCCCTTATTTCTCTATTTAAATCTCCATAGCTGCTGACAGTTGTTCCCAAGTATTTTATTTCAGTCACCTGTTGTATAAGGTTGTCATATGCTATCAGCTGTATCTTACTGGCTCTTGTGAGATCATTCTTACTTATACACCATAAATATAGTCATGTATTCCTTTAAAAAACTGCTTTTCGTGAAGTTACAGTTGCAGTTGCACAAATAACAACGAAATACATTATTATTTGTGATTATAGCATTTGACAGTTGTCAATATAGTTCTTACGACGAGCATTTTTCAGTTTCGGATTAGCGCTTTATTTGCATACCACAAACTGAACGCATTTCTGTCTTTGTTAGTTGCTCGCAGATTCATATTTCCGACAAAGACGTATGTCGTAGTGACATCTGCGAACGAAACAACACCAACACTGTACGTGAGACGTATTGTGTCGGTAGACACGTTTAGTAGAAAGAAACAGAGATACTTGACGAATGTTGCACTTTTGCATCCAAAGGTCACTAATTAAATCTGTTTCCAGCAGTATTTGAAATGTTTTGGAGGTTTATATGTCAATATTTTATTTTTCAAAGTTACCGTGTTGTTTATTTCTGAAATTTATTTTATACACTTTGGAAATCTATGTTTTTTCTGGGAAATAGTTCTGTAGATATCCCGGTTTGTTTGTATTTGTGGAAATTGGTATTAAGAGGTTGAAGACAAGTTAATAGCATTTTTGTTATACAGCCATTAAAACGTAATTATAGTTACTGCAATGTATTCTTGAAAGCGCGATTGTACTGAGCCAGTTCAACATTGGATGTTAGTTGGTGTTTAGCTATTGTAAAAAGAAAACGCTGTTAGAAATGTCCGGAAATTTTTTGAATGCGCAGTGTCAACAGTTTGTGTAAATCTATTAGATTATTTTACGTGCAAAAAAGACAATTATGGCCCATTACGCGACGTTGTAGCGGTTCGGGAACGAGTTGCAAATACATTAAAAATAAGTTTACACACCGTACGGAAAATCGTGCAGCGAAGGAAAGACAACCTTCCATTGATAAAAAAAGTGCATAGCTCCAGAAAAAAGTTAAAAACTGAAGATATGCCCGAAACATTAAGAATGGCAGTTAGAGATGTAGTGTACAGACTGTTCGTTGAAAAGAGTCATTGTATATTTTACTCATACTGTTTACGCCTGTTTTACTATTTACGATTTTGAAGAATATGTTTCAGTAACTGTAATTACAAGGTTCCGAAAGTGTTTAAAATAAATTTCAGCACTAAACAAAAGGTAACTTCGCAAAATAAAATATTGACATATAAACCTCCAAAACATTTTAAATACTGCTGGAAACAGATTTAAGTAGTGACCTTTGGATACAAAAACGCAACATTCTTCAAGTGTCTCCGTTTGTTTCTACTAAACGTATCTACCGACACAATACGTCTCACGTTCAGTGTTGGTGTTGTTTCGTTCGCAGATGTCACTACCACATACGTCTTTGTCGGAAATATGAATCCGCGAGCAACTAACAAAGACAGAAATGCGTTCAGTTTGTGGTATGCAAAATAAAGCGCTAATCTGAAACTGAAAATTGCTCATCGTAAGAACTGTAGACCAAGGTTGCCAATAACCGCAATGCATTGCGTATGAAGCTTCGATTTGCATTTACGGTAAGACTACTAAGCCAATTTTCGAAAAGTTTTTAATTCGTCATTTCGTTGATTGTACAATATAAATTGCATATCTTTAATTACTTAATGAGAAAACGACAAACGTAATGAAAAAATATTTTTGTGCAACATTTGTTGAAACTGTGCTACATTAGTGTTTTTTGTGTAACAAAGTTACAATAATAAACTACTGTTCTGCAACGGTTTAGAGCAAATCATCTCGATTTTATGAATATTGTGAGGGAAATGAACTCCGTTGAGTTTACGTGGAAAAATATCGTCGGACAGTAGAAGGGTTAGTATTCCACATCAAACGCGTGCTTGTATAATTCAGGGGGGATTAATTTTGCGATTAATAGTGGCTGTTTAAGCATCACCTCAAATAATATGTACTTCACATAGACTCGGAATTTAACTAGTCATCAGCAAAACGAGATTCTTGCAAGATTGTCGTCTTGGTTAGGGGTTTCTAGTGTCACATGGTATAGTGAAATGTATTTGTAACTAAAAGTCTATGCACAAGAGTATTATTACTTAATTCGCGTTGACTTTCATGTACACTTACTCTCCTGTTAATTTGCATTAGTTTCAGTAATCGTAAAGGTCATTCGAGATAGTGAAAAATATTGTTACTAAAGAGTTTGTTGGGGAGAGAAGCCACTGTAACGTGTTTTATTGTCTCTAGTGTGCCTCTTAAGAGCCTAGTGACTAGACTGACTAGCCTAGTCAGTAAGTTTGGAGCCCGTAAAGTGACATCTTTCAGGCTTTGTATTGGGGAAGATATTTCCTCATAGCTAAACGCTTATTGCCTGTTTACAATAACGATATTCTTCAGCGCTATATATCTATCTACCTCTAGCTGCGGGAGAACTCTGTTGCCAAAATATAGTTTTGTACTTGCTAATACAGTAAGTATGCGTAATGGAAATTCACTAATTTATGTAGCTACGAGAAATGCCTTTTGCAGCATTCAATCACTGAAAATCTTGTAATTTAATGATGTCTTAGTACAATCCGAAAAAGATAATTATGCAACTTATAATAAAGGTACGTATATCTGATTACGGTAGCATTATTATGTTTTAAACTGTGCCAGTTGCCATGAAGTATGTAATTTGGGTTGCCGGATTGTAAATGTAAAGACTATGTAGGTACATTGTTGATGTGTACCAGGAAACGACAATGTGATGTCCTAAAATACCAGTAGCCGAGAATTAATCTTAAAATCCTCTTGATTAAAAAATATGTAGATCGTGGAACAGGAAACTGTGATAAATAATTAAAGGTAGCTTTCAATGACTAAATTGTAAATACTAGGATTTGATTAAAAATTAACTAGTTTAGTTGACACATGCGAACGTAATTATTAGTTTTTCGTTGGAGGTCTGAATTGACTACTCAAACGTTTCGATTTATGAATTTATAATAGTTTGCACCGATTTCATTTCATTTTGACAAGAAAATATAGAAATATATTGAAAATAAAATAATTAGTTCATATTGAGCGGGATCATGAAGCTGAATATACAGTTAAACTCCCGTACAAATAATTTTTAATATAATATAAATGGAAAAGACCCGAAGTGATAATTTTATGAAGCAAAAGGAAGGAAACAAAGGTTTTAATCTGTTTTTAGATACTTTCGTATCTCTGTATGATACATGTAATATAATAATTATTGTAAACAACATACAGAAACGTTGCGATGCTAGCTAGCATAGATTTCTAAACATACATCCGTGTTCTTTATATAAATTTCTATGATAGTAGCGCCATCATTACGTTGAAATATACACCAGTTTATAAATTACGTAGTAGTATGACGGTTCCTGTTTTATATATAATATACAGATGGTGTTTAAGTTTATAAATTTGTGCACTTTTTTTTAATGGCACACATAGTCTAATACATTTTATACTACAAACATTAACAGTAGCAAATAAAGCAGCTTAATCTTTAAACAGTCTGATATAAGTTTAGAAATTCTTGGAAAAAGTAGAAATATTTGTAAAAAGTTTAAACCTATTCAAAATGATTATGTAAATGACTATAACGATCTAATGTTTCCATTTCATTTAAATTGCTTTCATCTGCGTGAATCTTTTATCAGAATTTGCGAAGTTGTCCAAATTGCTATTTACAAATATAATCAATACATTCTGCATTTTTAATGCAATTAATTGTGTTTATCTAGTGAATCCCCCCCCGCATTTAGAACTGTCTAAACTGTTTATTAAAATTGGTATTGTAGAAATATAGGAGATTTTGGCTGTAGAGTACAACTTGCTTTTTCCAAATAACGCTTTGTACATTTTAATGGTATATGTGTAAAACATTCTAGGATTATACAAGATGCTTAGAAAACAACGCTAATGAATAGTAAAATTGCAGGAAAAGAGAACAATATAATATGCAGCAATACCAAAGCTAATTATTAGTACATGAAAAAAATTCAAGTGTTATACCGTTATTTTATTTCATCAAATCAAATCGGCAGTCGTTATGTGTCCCCAATACCAAATAATTGGCTAAACAATGGTAACCTTTAGGGATTTGCTTTTTCTCGAAACATTTTATGTTATAGCTGTAGTATGTTTGTACATATACAAATACAGAAACCAAATTACATTATTGGGAATAATAATTCAAGTATATAGGATATGTTTAAAAAAGTGATCTGCCTGGAACGCTGCAGACAGTTTTCATGAAATGTGCTGCTCCTGTATAGAACCCTAGGAATACTCGTAGACCAAATTTCATTTTCATTTAAGACGCTCTTTTATTAAGATAATAATAATAGATATGAGGTGTTTCCCACATTTTTAGTAACCTTGTATTTCAAAAAGGAATGTGGCATTTCGCATCCGAAGAAAAATAGATTCTGGACTTCAAAACAACCAAAAGAGATCCAAATTAAATACACATACTACATACAGAATTTTGAATAATTTCGTACTCAAAGTGTTAATAATATGATTTGCGTGACTGGTGAAGCAAATTGTTCTAGCATCCTATAAATCTTGAATCTTTTAGGCGACTTAAAACCCCAACTGTTTATTTTATTTTTACAATGAAAACTGCTTGATTGTAGTTAAATTGGTTTCCCTTGCCTGACGAACTTGACAATCCCAGACAAGGCAGAAAAATGTTAACATTTTTATCGTTCTTTATTTCTAAACTACTATTTACAAATTTTATAAAATTCTAACTTTTTAAAATTTAACAATTATTACTTATATATACGTAGTAATACTTAAAATTATTTGTGATAACAGTAATACATCTTCTCACATGTTAAGTAATACGTATTTTTTATACCGGAAGAAAACTGGTGGTATTGAATTTCATAACATTGATATATTTTTATTAATTTTATTTCTGTAAAGTATTATAGTAAAAGTACTTAGTAAAAAAACTAAGCAAATAGGAGTTAGTTAACTAACGTGTGCATAGTAGGGATTTAGCATTATTGACTTTTTCTAATACATAATTACAAAATAAAATAAAAATAAATCGTTTTATAAACATTATTACATTAAAATGTATTAAATAAATAAATAAACATCAATGCTAAGAAAATCTGTGATATAGCAACTGCCACCAGTTTACTCAATCTTAATGTAATTAAACTTAAAGGTAAAATTATTTTTTGTGTTATTTCTATAGATATTATTTTCAACCGTCGCTAACAAAACTTTCAACATTACATAATTATTATTAATCGTTTTTCTGCATATTGATGAAGCTTTCCCAGTATATAATTAAAACAGTGTTAACAAAAATTAAGTTCGTGCATGGAAAGATTGCACATGACCCAAAAACATTTTTCACGTAATTTTTTGCCCGCAGATCCTTGGTTTTGCCTTTTTGTTAAATTTCTCCTATATGTTCGGTTTTGATGCTTCAATGAAATGTTTATTACTATTTAATGCAACTACAATTCTATCAGCATGATTTGATGTGTAATTATAAATAGGTACTAATCTATTCGTCGTTGAATATGTCTTCGAGTAGTTGCTTGGTTATTGTACGATGAGGTCGTGTTGGATCGAGCTTGGGCCTTCCATACAACCTTGCATTGATTATGTACAATCTGAAATAAAATAGTAATTATAATAATCTATTACAAAAGTAAAGTTGCATTTATTTGAAAGTTAATAATGGTTTTGCCAATGTTTGTCATCTTGTTATTACAGGAGCAAGACAGTCACTTAATTTCTAATGTTGTCCTTTAAAACAATTAACTATTAAAATATACACTAGGACTAATCAAATTAATAATCGAGGTTATATTTCCTAATGACAACGACCTTGCAGTGGTCCTTGCAGTTTGATTAGTGAATTACCAACCTCGTACTAAGATCGCATCTCACGTTGAACCACCAGTCGCAAGCAAACACGGCCTGGTTAAATTGGGTGCCGTTTGGGCACAGGAAGGTGGTTTGCCGACCATCAATGTCGCAGTAATGCCAGGTTTGGCATCGAGTATCGGGATCCGCAAAGAATCCTGGGTAGGGCTGATCGTCGCAGTAGAAATTCGTGTAAGGAACTATGCCCAAGACAGGGTAGTCGGTACCAGGTCGCCCTGAAATAGGAAAATAAATTAGATGTTGGTTTAGTAAAGATGGTGATATAACTTCCTGGGTTTTAAATATGATGGTATGATAACAGTGTTAAGGTTGTTCTTCTAGATTAGCATTAAGTTTTTAGATGCGAAAGGTATAAAAAGATTCAGTATCAATTTTACCAGCTCACAGTTTTTGGAGTCGGTTAGGAACCACTCGTATAACATAAAATTGTGCAAATAAAAAGTTGACCACCATCAAAGGGTTAATTGAATTTCGGCTTATGAACTTGTGAGCACATCTAGCATGCTAATAGCATCATAACGTGGTTTGTAAAAAAGAAAATTATTGGTCGTTGAAGCGTCCCTTCTGGATAAAATACTCGATATGCCCGAAGATATGTCATTTTGTATAGTTTATCTACCATTCATAGATGAAAATCTAATGACAATAGTGTTCTAGGATTTTAATTCGTACAACATAATTTTCATCAAATGTGTTATTTTTTGGGCGTTAATGCTCCATTTGCTTTCTTAAGGAGTAATTCGTAAATTACCAGTTGCATACTAATTTTAGAACTTTTTTTTAGTACACATTCTTATAATTATTGTGAAAATACAGAAAAGTTTCAGAACGACACTGGTAACTTTTATTTTCAGGATTATTGATTCTCTCTAAACGTATATGATCTGTTTTGATAGTGATAGTTATACCCAAGCAATGAAAATATATGTACATTAAATATTTATCAATAAATAAAAGCTTAAAATAACTTGCAGCGTTTACGTCATACAAGAATGTAGGCAAAACAACTTCGATAATTAAAATGCAGGAAATTATAAAATGGGTGAATACTGAATAACTATATCAACAAATATCAATATTTAGTTTCTCTATATCACTATATGTAAGTGGATCAAATAAATTCACAGTTTTATCTTAATTGTTTGCACACGATCTTTCTTCCTTATGTTCTAAGTCTATAATATACGCAATTTGTTACGTGGGACTTATTTTATTGTCTTGTGCATAATGGCTAAATTAATCAGTGGAGAAAATTCCCATTTTTGCATATGCCGGTTGAAATCTAGGCTGACCAATTAAAGCATATATAACTATTAAACCACTCTTGTGTGTAACTAATACCAATGATCTGTCACATTTTAAATAAAATTTAAAAAAGCTGCGTACATGTTCAAAGAAAATTATAGCTTTTTGCGCGTTTATTTTGTAATTGCATCTTATTAGTGGGACGGTAAAACGAACACCGTAAATCAAAGTAGATAAGCATAAAAACTAGAGCAAGGCCGACTTTGAGATGACTCGTTTTTTATAACGTAAAGTTGTACCGTTCTCTATTCATTATGTGACTTGATCGCTTCATGTAATAATACTTATAATATGTAAATTTGTGAGTCAGTTCAAAGGACACCAAGTGTAAACAACAGGGAAAGTTTAAGGCTCGGGCCTACATAAACTAGCACAGTTTAGCACATTGTTTCGAAACGTTTGTTCGCGAGATGTTCCCATTAAAATAAATTAAGCGACAGCTAATTACACTTGTTTGGTGTTGCCATTTAAAAATCACCATTGCTTGGTAGCTGCCTTCAATTGCAAAATTGACGTACGCATTCCAAGAGCGCAGCAATATTTATTTGCACCTGAAGAGGTGTTTTCTTTTTGATGGACTGTATGGATGAGCACAACTTTTATTGCTCGTGTAATTTTTTTGGATCTGGTTGATATTACGATGTATGGTTGTTCAACCTTGTTCGAATTACAACTTGGTGAATTTTAAGAAGGTCATCGATAATACCAGAAAATTGTAATGTTGAAAAAGCTTGGGTATTACTTTCACGTCGAAGTGCAAATGTTGGGTTCCTTGAAATGCTTGTTACGGTACAGGAACAGTATTAGTCATGTTTAGCCATAAACTACAAATATTCTTGGGTAATTCACAACGTAGATTAGTAGAGTAGTTTAGTTAACTAAAAAGATCGATTGCTGTTACTTGGAGCACGAGGATTCTAAGCTCTTCAATCATGAACTTGAAGTACTGCATAAAAATCTTATTTTTTGCAAACTTTGAATGTCACTTGTCGGATACAAATTGATAACTGGTAACACCTATTACAACTTTCTTAAGTCAACAATTTGAAATATGATTTTTACAAGGTTGCTGTACGAAGGATGTATTTCACTGCAGAGTGGTACATAAGTAAGATTTACATGAAGAGGTGCAGCTTTCTATCACTTTTTTTCCTGTGGCTTACTTCTGTCCAAATTATGTAACAGTTTAGTAATAATTAGGATGGGCAAAAGGCACGTATTTTGTTATGTATTTTAAGTTTTCCATTAGCCGCATCTGTCAGTCCTTTAACTGATGGTCATGAGAGTTAATTTCTGGATATTTCTAAGTAACTGACATAATAGAAGCGCAAATTGCTTCGTTTTTCGACTGTCAGCTTTCAGTTTATTGAATCCTAAAATGGAGGACAACTAACGAAGAGAAAATTCAGCTCACATTGGGTTGGGCATCCTTTGCCTTTAGCTTCATGAATTTCAAAATAAAAGCCACCTACGCTATATTTTACGTGGACACAATTGTAGCTCCTATCTTTGTATTTTGGTATTGCTTTTGCTGAAATATTAAAATGAACTCTGCAGGTACAGCCTTCCATCAGAATTAAAAATAAGTGGACGCGACTGCCTCCCTGGACTTTCCCATACTGGAAACTGTTCATATCATCTTTATTCAACAGTAGAGTTATTTTCCTCAAAACGGTTGTTCA
>JABXWE010072426.1:0-12798 GCA_014611495.1 Limonius californicus | reverse complement strand
TTTTTATAAGTTATAAAACTGCACTTATAAAAGTTGTACTGGTTGTAAAACAGCTGAGCAAGTTGTCTAAGTCTAAACGATTCACATTAAATAACCATTATTAATAATAACGGGTGTTCAAAAACTAGTACGTTTGGAGTAGGTCATGAGTTAACAAAACAAGAGACACAGTATGTCTTTACTTAAACATGAACCAAAATAAACGTCAAAATAAATTGAGGTTATAAACGAGGAACTTTAATTTACACTTAAAAATTAATTCATGAACAGCAAAGTGAATTACAGCTATAAACTAAAAATTTAGTTTACAATTTAATTGATTAAATGATTAAAATGTCCACCATCAGATTCAATACATTTTTTTTGGTCGCCCACCCCCTTTCGATACAACACAGCCACTCTCACGGAACCGGGCTACACATCTTTTCAAGGTTTCTGCAAACTGCTGATGCACAAAAACCACATTTGGAAATTCATCACGGAATTCTGCAGTGCAGTTCTCTACTGAATAAGTCCAAACTCCGTCTACTTTTGTTGCATTGCGGAAATAACTTTCAACTATGAAAATTTTTTGTTCTAACGAAAACACCATTTTGTAATGCGCAAATTCTACCTACAAGAAATAATTTTAAGTACATAATGCGATTTTGGAACTAATTACTTACAGGAGAGACAAGTAATCAACTGTCAAATAACAATTATTTAGATAACCTCAAAACATCAGGTGTTTGCGGCTCGGCAGCTGGTTATGAAGCGACATACATTTACCGACGCATAACTGATGCACAGCCTACTATAAACGTGGGAGTTTTTGAACACGGTTTACTAAGTAGGGTTTGACGGTTTTTCAAACCTGGTTTTAAAAAACCGGTTTTTAAATTAAGAAAACCGGTTTAAAAGAATTCAAATTATTATGTAAAAATTAATTTTTAACTTATTGGATTTGCTATTCATTCTATGCAACGGGCAGCAGACACATTTTTTCAAGTTTCAAGCGAGTTGCGTTGGCCAGTGCTTGTGCATTGTGCACGTGGAAAAGACGTGCCTAACCGACTTATTTTATGTTAGTACATATGTGCAATCCGTCATGAGTCACGACAGGTTCGCTTAATCTTGTAAAGTGAAAACTGGAAACAAAAATATAAAATTGTTATAGTTGGTAAAAATAACGTAAGTATTAAGTATGTTTCTAATTTCTATGTTTGTATTTTCTATTTTACATTTTAAAACTTTAATTTTATTATATAAATTTCTTCTCTCAAAAATTAATGTAAAATAAAAAGTTCTGGCTTCTGTCTAATGGGATTTTAAATAAAACACAGGGTGTTAAAATAATCCATATTTTCTTTCGCAACGTTTCGACATAAATTATGTCTTTATCAAGCTTCGGAATTAGATTAAGAGAATGCGTGTTTTTTCAAAATTCCTAAAAAATGTGTAGATTTCTTTAAATTACATTAATATTAATAGTTAAAACAATAAAATTGTAAAATAAACTTCAAAAATATTTATTTAATAACTTTAATTTCATTTTTTGATAAAAATGAATAAGTTGAAGTTTGGGATAGTTTCAAAAAGTTAGGGATAGACAAGGCATTCTGCAATCATTGTAATAAAATGTTGAGCTGCAAAGGATCGTCTACGAACAATCTACATAATCATTTGAAAGCAGTTCATAAAATAATTATCGGAAAGAAATCAGAAACGATCGGCGAAGAAGAAACGCCTGGATCTTCCTCTTCTTCAAAAAAAACAAACGAATATTTTGAATTTTATGAAAGTGAAAAGGAGTAGTTTAGAAGAAATCATATCAAAACTTGCAGCAACGAATGGATTTTCTATTAATAGCATTACAAATAGCTCATTCGTACGAGAGTCTCTTCAACAACCAAGAAACAACTCTAGAGTAATGGATCTCATTCATGCGTTTTATGACAATGCCAAACGTGAAACTATTATTGAATTGGATTCAATACAAAAGAATAGGAAAAAATTCTCTATAACATTAGACGAGTGGACTAGCAAAAGAAATCATAGATATTTAAACATTAATGTACATCACTTGGAGAAGATTTCAATTTGGGATTAGTGCCAATAGCTGGTTCCTGTGATGCTCAGAGAACATTAGAATTGGTAACTGAAAGGCTACAAAATTTCAACTTGAATCTAGAAACTGAGATAGTTGCAGCAACAAATGATGGTGCTGCTGTTATGAAAAAATTTGGCAAATTATCATCTATAATTAATCAACTATGCTATTCACACGCCATCCACTTAGCAGTTACTGTGTGTTATATAAACATAGAGAAATGGGTGAAGCTGAAGCCGAAGTAAATGTTTCAAGTGAGGAATCGAAAGATGAAGACGAATATAACGATTATGAAGATTCTCTTTATTACGTTTGTAACCGAGAACATCCTATTCCTATTTTGTCTGACAATTACAAACAATCAGTTTTCACAAATTAGAAAAATTTGTAAGTTCTTTAGAAAATCTCCAGTAAGAAACACCATTCTTCAAAATTATATCAAACAAGAAAAAGGAAAGGAAATAAATTTAATTCTTGACTGCAAAACAAGGTGGAATAGTATAGAGGACATGATTGGAAGATTTCTGGCAGTAAAAGAATGTGTTGTTTTAGCATCGAATGATATTGGTTCTTCTTATATGTGGAATGAAGCTCAATATCCTAAACTTTTGGAACTTCATAAAGTATTGGGACCAATTCGTCTAGCAGCTGAAGGCTTAGGGCGACGAGATGCCAATTTATTAACAAGTGTAGGTATATTTGAATTTCTGTTAAATGAACTAAAAAATTTAACACTGAAATAAGTTTGAAATTATTATATGCTTTAGAAGAACGAATTCAAGAAAGAAAAGTAGAATTAGCAACTCTTTTGCTGTATTTGAAAAATCCACAAAACATTTCCAGTTCAGCAAAGAAATCTAGTGTACTTTCTTATACTTAAAAAACCGAAATTATTAAGTTATCTGGAAAGATATTGTCTAGAATATTTCCAAATTCTTATGTGGAAACCGATTTTTGATGAAGAGCAAATCGAAGAAACTACTCATCAGAGTAATGCTTTTTTAAAGGAATCCATGGAAAAATCAATTCATAAGTTTTTTGAAGACCCTGAAGAAAAACTTACAAATCCAAAGACACTGAAAGGTGAATTTTCATTATTTGAGGCAACGAATAAAAGAACCAAAAACTTAGATTTCGCATTTGATGCCCTGAAAACAGCGCCGGATTTAAGCATAAGCAACATAAGCAGCTGCTTAGGGGCCCGCACCACAAAGGGGCCCGCACCACAAGTAAAAAAATATAAAAAATATATTGTTACGCCACTGTGTTGCGTATCAGAATGTCCTAGTGCCATGATGAATCACCCAGAGCGCTCGTGTGGTTCGCGATTAAACTGGAATGAACTGGAGAATGCATCTCGAAATTTCTAGGCATACGGTCACGAGAATATAAGCCTGTAGACGCGGCTGTGATTAGGCAGTTTTGACTTGGCGACCTTGGCGTTAGTTACGTGACATCGTGTTGAAGTGTTAGACATTTTGTAAAATTGCGCCTACGCTCTTAATATTATTATATTATTAAGTATCTTATATCTGTACTTATAACTTCTAATCTACTTTTATAACTTTGTATAATCTGAATCTATGTGAATAAATTTGTAAAATGTAAAAAATGGGTTTCTTTGTTCAATCCCCGTTCCCATTGTGCTTGTATCGTACAAGAAAAAAAATAGGGGGCCCGCACTATAAAATTTGCTTAGGGGCCCGTAAGGTCTAAATCCGGCGCTGCCTGAAAACTATAAAACCAAGCTCAGTAGGTAGTGAACGAGTATTTTCAATTTCAGGCAATTGTGTGTCCCAAATAAGAACAAGACTTAGCCACCGTTCAGTGAATATTTTATGTTTTTTAAAATCCTATTTTCTTAGGAGAAATTAAAATTAGTGAAATAAATATAAATATTATTTGAAATTTGAAATTTTTGTTTGAATTTTCGTTATTTTGTGTAAGTAATGTGTAATCCTTAATTTTTTCTTTATATTTTGACTTTGATATTGATTTCGTTTTTTGTTATTTTATATAAATTAAATAAAATATTTTTCCCTATTCTATTTTTTTTTTACAAAAATTCGAAAACCCACTAAAACCGGTTTTTTGGAAATCTGGAATTCAAAAACTGGTTTTTCAAAAGGTAGTTTTTTGTATAAACCCTAATCCTAAGGTGTGTTAATACAATAAAAATGGAGTTTTGCTTCATTTGCCAATAATGAAGTGCAGTAAGAAAACATTGGGGCTGTTAAATAAGACATAAAAAGAAAAAATTATATTGCTAAGGAACTGTACGAGTTTTTGTGATTAATAGACAAACATTGTGAAAACATTACATATAAAAACTAGAAACAAAAAAAAATGTGATATTAGTATCATAATACATGTGAGTATTTCAGTAATAAAAAAATTGTACCACTTTACTTAATGTTTTTCTTTTTCTTAAAAAATTTGATAAGTCGAATGTTTGAAAAGGTCAATATTTTGCCAGTCCTGTATCAGTTCGATTGCATTTATAATTTCTCTTTATAAATATGTGCAATGAATTATTTTTTTGATATATTCAGATACCTTGAGATCGAATAAGCTTGTCAAAAAAAAACTACCTCTAAGTAGTTATCAATATTTCTTTCTAGTGTGATATTAGCCACACTGCGCAATACGTTTGTTCCGTTGTTTGTTTATGATTGTTCCGTGTGTTTACGTTTCTTAATTTCACTTTATATTCTTGGACGCTGTTATTATTATACAAATAGTATTTTTACAATACTAATTAAGGTTGTTAAACGAAGTTTACAGTAAGTACAGTGTTTCCAATTAATTGAAAACAGTAATAATTGTTTGTAAATTTAAGGTTATGTATTCCGTTGAATACAACAAGTTTATTATTGAATCTTATTTCCGCAATGGCCAACGCAATGAAAATGATGGTGAATGGAAATATTCAGTAAATTTGTGTGTAGATGAATTCGTTAATCGTTTTCCCGACGTCGACTTTGATTACGATAATCTGAGCAGGCATGTAAAGCGCATCGCACATCGTTTCCAAAGAACGGGTAGTGTTGATACACAAAAATCTCCTGGAAGACCAACCCTTTTAACTCGGGACACATTAGAGGATATACAGACACGTATCGAACGCAGCCCTAAAAAACCATTATGACAGTTAGCGTAACAAACAGGTGTGTATTTTGTAAACTATAAATTTTTGCATATAAAATTTATTATAATTTGTAATTGCAGGGTTAAGCTATGGCACGTGTCAAAAGGCAGTAAGACGAAAACTGCATTTACACCCATATAAAATTTCAGTAATGCAAGAATTACTTCGTCCCGATTATGAAAAACGTGTGGAGTTCTGCAATTGGTTTAACCAAAATTTAAATAACGATGAAATGCTGGATTCATGTTTCTTTTCAGACGAAGCCTGGTTCCATCTCACCGGTTACGTAAATAAACAAAATTACAGGATGTGGTCTGCAGAGGCTCCTGGTGAATTTTTACAAACTCCACTGCATCCGATAAAGATTGGCGTGTGGATTGCCATCTCCAGAAGACGCATAATTGGTTCCATTTTTTTGAAGATACCGTAACAGCTGACCGCTACATCAGAATTCTAAACACATTTATAAATCAGCTTCACGATGATGAATTACGTCAGGGATATTTTCAGCAGGATAATGAACCTGCACATACACCCCTTCAAACAAATCAATATATACAACAATTTTATGACGATCGTATCATTGCATTTCCCCCACGGTTACCCGATTTGACACCCCTGGATTATTTTCTTTTTGGGCATTTAAAGAACACGATATATCAGAACCCCATGCACACACTTGAGCAACTGAAGGATGCTATTGCTGCCGCTACTGCAAATATAACTGTGCAACAGCTACAAAATGTTTTTAACAGCATGAAAAGAAGAGTAGGGTGCTGTATCAACAATAATAGGGCTCATTTCGAACATGAACTGTAATTACTAATTACTAATTTTATTAATTCATTTTTGTAAAATTTAATATTCTAATTAGTTAATAAAACAAATAATGTTCTAATTAATTCCATTATTAACCGTAATTAAAACTGATTGCAAATAACTTCTTATTTTCATAATTATTTTCCTCTTTTGAATCTACCAGAAATTGCTAACTTCATTTCATACATGACAGGTGGAGGATGTAAAGATTGATATACTCTCTGTAGAAAGTAGTTTTTTTTTGGACAACCTTTCTCGATCTCCCGGTATATGAAATAATTTGATATTTAATATTTGAAGTTACATTTTTATGCTTAAAAAAGAAACATTTTAAATCCTCACAAGTTACAAAAAACTGCAATTACTAGGTAAATTAAAATTTAATCTACTTATAGATTTCAAATTGAATTTCATTTAAATTACTTTAATAACTTTACATTCAGTAGCATTTGAAGTTTTAAGGCTCCAATATTTTTGGTTCATATAAATATTGCACTATTATTTTTATATTATATTATATTTTACATTAATATTGAACTACGAAAAAATTAGCAATTGTGACGAAAACGACTTATTAATTATTTAAGTATGTGCTAGTACTTTTACATTATTTTTCTTTGTATGAATTATTTTAACTTCATTAATTGTAGCAAAGTAGCAGATTACATAATAAAATTTATCAGTTACTATCATGTGGCTTAAAACTTGAGGGCTGAAATTAATAAACGCTCTCTAATTACTGTAAGGCTAGACACAATGTAAAATTTTGTCGAAAATTTTGTACAACCTGTATGTCATGAACCAGATATTATTAATTCAATATTACGTAAATCACAATTCAAATACTTTTTTTTTGTTAATCCGTATAACTTTTACTTGGCTGAAGTGGAGGCAACTCTTATAACGGCCTTTACCTTATAGAATTATTGTATGTGTGAGATGTATATTTTATCAGGTAATAAATACGGCGAAAATTAAAAAAATTCATGAACCAGAATTCTATGATAAATTCTGTCTGTATTATGTCATATGTCAAAATTGTGTAGACATCTATGATTAAACTGTCAAAATAATCAAGTGACTGTCGATAATGTAGAATTCTATAAACGTTTTATAATAATTGTTTACTGCAGTTTACATAATCACGAATTTAATTTGTTGGCTGTTGGCATCTTGTATTGTACTGATTTTGTGTCATTTTAAGGTACATTTTTTTGGTGTTTATAAGTTTAATTAAGTGTGTGCAGGGTTAGCATTACCGTGGCGACATAAACACGTGGTAAAACATTTAACTCTCTGCCCTTTATGAAAATTTTGCATACAGAATTCTGTATGACACAATACAAAATTTTGTAACACTTTCTACAAAATTCTACATCGTGTTATACTAGCCCTAGCCTAACACTTTATTTATTTGATTTTAAGCCTGAAAAATAAATATTAATATACAGCAATCCTTCAGGATGTGGATTACAGTTTCATGCAAATTCTTAGAACTATAGCATACCATGAAAAAAATTCCAATTTATGTGTGCAGTGAAAGTTTTATACTGTATTACTAAAATTCAGATCACATTGGTTAAGCAGTGTTCAAACAATTTTTTTCTATTTCGGTTTTATAAAGCCGTTCTAAGCGCACTGTTTTAGCTTAAAAACAGTACGTTAAGAGGGCCTATAATCGTACTGTTTTTACTTTGTTTTTTTACGATGTTGGTAGTTCGATTTGAATTTGAAAGTTTGAAATGCCAGTTTCAGCCACCTGTCAGTGCTGCCATAAGTGTTTATAAAAACTCCCTAAGTAATCGATTGACGTAAATTTTCTACATAAATTATTTAAAATACTCTTACTTCCCTTCAATTAGAAAAAATAGTATAAAGAACACGTTTCATAAGACCACTTGTCGCACTCGTCCGTTGAAAAACTCGACGCTTCGCGTCTCGTTTTTCAAACTTGGACTCGTGCGTTAAGAAAAGGCCTTATGAAACTAGTTCTTTAATATACTATTAATTCAATTCATTTCAGACATGCTAAATGAATTTCACAAATAAAGAATTCATTTTTCATATTTTTAAATAGAAGTAATAAAAGTGGCTCACGTTAATACTGCCTTGACTAGTTTTATTAAAAAGCAAAATCGTTTACCAAAGATACAAACCTTTCCCATGTCAGTTTCTCGGCCTTCACTCATATTGGCTGTAGATAGCATATCTCTGAGCACTGCTAGTAAATGACTGATAGCGGGAGTGGGTGATAAATCACGGGGTGGCATTTCAACCCTTACAAGGGCACTGTTCACTTGCTGCTGTAACGCTAGCAAAAAAGTTTGCTCGCTTTTTTCCTGAAGCTCCTCAAGAGTGCTTTCTAGTAGTCCACCTTCTGTGACCTATAAGATTGTTTCTTAAATGTTTTTAAGAGTTGTATTTATTTACCAGATTAAAAATATATCAAAGTTAGTTTTAACTGAATACAAATATTTGTGAGATACTCTAAATCATATCAATTAACATTCATAATAAAAAATAATTTTTGTCATGAACAAGTAAAACAGCTTTCCATGTTGTAGTTCAAAACTACTGTAAAAGAAAACAACAAAAAATACGTACCTTACACATGGATTTCTTATAATATCTGATTAAATTTGTAATAGCATACAAAACTGAAGCTTGAGTAGATGCATTTAAAATTTTTTCAACCCTTATTTTTAGCGGATGGCAAATTCCTTCACAAATGCTCGACAATGCCTCAGTTAATTGTTGTGTGCGATCTGTAATATTCCATTTGGATTATAAACTTTCATTATTTGTTTTCTTACCTTCTTTATCACACAATTTAGTCAATAAATATAAATTTTGCCTTTCAATTGGAATGGCTTTATTTAACCAAACTAAAATGTCAGTTACATAAACATGAGGGTCATGTGCCCGCATTTCAATTGGTGCCGGGTTTCCTGATGGTCCACCACGAGTTAAAGCATCTATAAATTCGCCTACCAGCACTGCCCTTCTTGAGATACAATACTCATCTATTACGTATCTAAAACACCACAAAGATGTAAGGTAAATTCTTACAACACAATATTGTGATTACTTAAATAAAACTGGTCTATCCTGCAAGCGTGCCATGGCTTCAGTTAATAAATCTGTTAAATCGGCATTTTCAACGTTACGACAATGATTTTGAGTCCACCTGTATAATCTCTCAAGTGCACCTTCCTATAAACCAACAAATTAACAAATATTGCTAGGATTATTGGTAACAAAAGTGCTAACTTGATGCAGAGTCATCTGTTCCATAACATCAAGAGCAAGAGTTTGATGCCCCGATTGCATGAGGATCCTACAATCAGCATGAATTTTCTGAACCCTGTCTAGAGCTGTAAAAATTTCAGGTGTAATTGGCGTATCTCGCTTTGTTTTGCTTCCATGCAATGCCAAAACTTCTTCGGGCGTCAGCACATATTTATCTATAAAGGCGGATGCAACTTTTTGTTGCATATCGTTTTTTGCAAGATCCTCTTCAAAAGCGCTAGTTTGTTCTAACAAATGCTTTGTTTGCTTCTTGGCATTCTGCAGGCGTGTTGTCATGTCTTGCAGCGAGTTGCTCATGTCTGCGATATCATTGTAAACTATATCAAACGTTTCTTTGACGTCACGAAACTCTGCTAAAAAGTTTTCATTTATTTCTAGGCTGCGTTTTTCTATTTGACTGCGAAGATTTCGCCTGGCTTGGAGGTTATTTTCTGTGTAAAAAGTGGAGAGCTCTTTAAGGGCCTCCAGGGTATCCTAGTATCAAAAACATTTTATTAAGAAGTGATGTTGAATTTTGTTCAAACTTACCTGATCATTTTCAATTCTGGTCTCCAATACTTTATTTAATCGCCTTGATAAAACGTTGTCCTTTTCCGGTTGTTCTGGCATTTTTTTCTCAAATCAAGCTTAGCAGAAATAAAACCATAACAAACCTAATGTACAACCTTTATAAAATAACCACAAATAATCTTCTTACATTTTCTTCTGACGTTCACAATTAATACATTCGAGTCACGCATGCGCACAGTTTTTAAAAATGTATGAAACAGTCTTTCCATTATATCTTTAACTGTGGCTGGTTCCCCTGAAGGGTAGGAGTCGTTCGATAATTTTTAAGAAAAACAGTGTTGTAACAAGTACTAGTTTTTTAATACCTCTGTACAGGTACAGGCACAAACGCAGAAAAACACCTGGTTACAGGTACAGCTACATATTTTAGGAAAGTAGTACAGGTACTTTATCAATTTATTTCAAAATTATAGTGTAGCGGACCGCATTTGCGATTATGTTTATATTATTACAGACAGTTGAACTTTGGGACATTATGCTCATAATTTAATTTTTTAATCTATTTTTAATCTGTATACTCGCATATATATTTCATGTAACTGTTAATGAATTTTAGTGGCGTCTGAAAATCACGCCGCATTGATCTTGGGAGCTGCCGTTCCTTCACACCTGGTTATTTTTTGCAAAAGGTCTGTCCTTCCCGAGTAGACCTAATTTATGAGGGCTACAAACAGAAAATAAACATTAACTTTCATATACAATGCATGGAATTGTAAGACAACTGCCTACTTGGTAGTTGAATTTTAATTTCCATATTTAAAACATTCCTTTTCAGCGTTTACTTTCAGCTATTTATTTCAGGTCTTTAGGTTAACAATATGACTTCGAATTAGTTGATCTCAAGTACGCAAGATATGCAATGACAACTGTCTTTAGCGCGGTTTATTGCTGTGCAAAAGGTTTGGTTTAGTTTAGTCCACAACCTTTCTAAATTATTACTTTTTTTGTTGAAATAAACCCTCATGGGTAACATTCCACACATAGACGTGTTACCTAAATACTAAATTATGGGAGATACTTATTTAGTTTGGTTCTTCAGATTTTTAACAGTGTGACGCCAGACAATAATTTCCAAGGGAAATTTCTCCACACTAGGTAAGCAAATATACGGTTAATGATAGCCTCCCGGAACCTCAATCGAAGATGGACGGTTCTCTGCTTTGCTTGGATAAATACACTAATTAACTTTACATTAATTACCTGGAAGGGCGCCACCGACTTATAATAATAGTATACTAACATTAACTCAGATGTCGATCGGTTAGTCGGACCCACAGTTTATTACTTACATAATTTGTTACTAAAAAAAATGCAATGATAAGGAAACAATAAATAATAAGTCCAATTGCAGCAACGATATTTAATGTCAGCATAAACACAAATCAATGGTTCATAAACCCAAATTAACAACATTAAAGTACTTGTGTGCTTGATTCCTGTATAGGTACACAATTACCAGCACGCATTCACTTAATATAGCCGCGTCATACACCCTAGACGTGAAAGGCCTTCCAACGGTCTGCAGCGCACCTCAGAAGACAAAATCGCCGTTAAACCCGAATAAAACGCACTATTACCGCTCAGGTTGACTTACTCTGTATATCAAGTGAAACTCTCGTGATTATGTACGCTAATACTTATACACGCTAAGATAACACTGTATTGAGCCATAAAACTAGTTAAAAAACAACCTATGCAACTACAACCCAGTTTATCTACCCCGTAATATAAAGAAATTCGTACACATAAACAAGGAGTAATTACATCGACTCCATCATCGAAATTAAAATTAATGAGCACTTCCCTGTTTGATCCGGAGTGGCGGAGCGTTCTTGTTCCTTGAAACGGCCTCGTGTTCGACACCTGTTTTCACTCGCAGGCTAACTGGTTCGAAAGCAGATAACTACTTCTCGCACGCAGCAGATCCAACAATTGAAAGTACCTACAGAAAACTTCGGCAAAATCTCGCCGTCCCCAAATTGTCTAAATTCGGATATTAGGAAAATGTTAGGCCAGCCATAACTTTTAAAAAAGTATAAAACTTACCAATCGGTCAACTCCGATCGACCCGACAAAATTACAATAAAATCGAAACGTTGATCAAAGCGGCACTAAGGCCAATAACGTACATCTAACAATCAACTAAAGACCACGTTATAACTTCAGATTTCCTCATAAAATCGAGATGAACTCAAAGTGAAACACAATTTAGCGAGAAAAATCTAATGCAAGGATTCGTTCGCTTCTGCCAGACGCAAAAATGTCCAACCGGAAATCCTGTTTATCCAAAAGTCAAACACGGGCAGCTCCTATATGCTGAGAGAGAGAGGGAAGCGCAAATTTGTGCACTCTTGAGCCCAGTGTGAAATGGGTTGCGAACAACCTAGGCTAAAATACCGTTACAACAGATAAATAATTTATTTTTACGAAAATTATTAGTTCCAAAATTAATGGGGCCATAAAATGCGCGTTGTTTCTAAAAATAGGGTGCACGTACAGTGGGTTCTCACGATCTAACACCCGTTTTGGCCTATAAAAGCAGAAGTAAGTTGTTATAGGATTATTCTTGATTTAAACGTCAAGAAACACAGTTCCTTTACAGGTTTCCTTAGCCCTTCACCTGCCAGCGCTTTGAGGTATCTCAGCAGCTTACGGTTACCCTTGACGGTTGCGCTTGGAGGTATTTCAGCTGCAGCGTAAAGTTTCCCTAATCCTTCACCTGCCAGCGTTTTGAGGTATCTCAGCAGCTTACGGTTACCCTTGACGGTTGCGCTTGGATGTATTTTAGCTGCAGCGTCAAGTTTCCTTAACCCTTCACCTGCCAGCGCTTTGAGGTATCTCAGCAGCTTACGGTTACCCTTGA
>JABXWE010072419.1:0-11784 GCA_014611495.1 Limonius californicus | reverse complement strand
TGGATGGGAAAAGTGGGCGTAGACGCTATTTCAGTGTACAACAGACCACGCCGAACAAATAACGACAGCGGGTCTTTCCATGCTTCGCTGGAACGCAGTCTAAGAGTAAGGGGGCCCAATATCTGGGAGTTCACAGGTAGTTTTTTTGTTTAAACAGAAAGTGAAACTATTACATACTTTATGTAAAATGTTACATTTCAGATGCCATTCGGAATATTAGCGCAGCCACGGTGAGGGAGTTGCGCTCATTTATAGAGGAAGGCCTCGCAATAAGATCTATCCCGAAACGAAAATATCGTTCGAACAACGAACGAATAAAAAGAACGACAAAAATGTTTAAAGACGGGGAGGTAGGCGTCGGCTCCTTCCTAAATATGATAAGCAGTTGTGTGCAAGGAATTCTGCGACATTCCTTTAACAACGAAAACATCAATGAAGGAGAAATGCAAGAAGAACCGCTCTCGGAAACGTTGGCAGGTGACATTCCCGAAGAATTTCGTGTAACGTGAAGTTTTTTCTTATATTATCCTATCTCAATAAGGTTCAAATTTGGCCTATGCACCAATGCGTATTCCCAGTAATAACAAATTTCAAACATAGGTACTAACTAAATTTTATGTTTTAATTCTATTGTAGATGCCGGTCTAGAAAACGACGAGGATGAGGAGGAAGAAAATAGGGAAGGGGAAGGTGAAGGTGAAGAAAGAGAACGGGTAGATACGGGGCGATCGGATACTCCGATCTGCATAATTTGCAAAACCAAAATTCCTACAACGGTACTTCTACCATGTGCCCATTTTGGTTATGTGACGAATGCTCCGGGGAATGGCAAGCCCGTGACATTGCAAACGAACCACCGGATATTGACGACGGGATCGCCGTTAATGTATATGTCCGCTTTGTAGGGTTAGAATCGAACAATATATGCGTGTTGTTAGCACCTAAAATTAGTTACTAAAATTAAATAAATTGTATCTTATATTGTAAAAAAACTTAAAATAAAAAAAATAAATAATAAGGAAAAAAGCATTTCGTATCACTTTCTATCAAATAAAGTGTTAATAACTTATTAGGTATACATTTTCCTTTTCGCCAAAAAATTCCTTGTTAAAAATTCAAAACTAGGTAATTATAACCAACCATGGTATCAAACAAAGTGAATTTTTTTAATAAAGCTCCTTATGGTTAAAAACATTCCAGGGCACAGTATATGTACAGGGTCATCACAAGACAATGTTAGATTCAAAATAGGTAACAATCGAGCTTCGCATTACAGATATATAGCTTATATGTTTATGTAGATGAAAGCATGAAAAAATTAAGAATCAGAATATACAATAATATATAGGTAAGTTGTTTCATAAAAAACAACAAAGTTGATAGCTATATCTCTGTAATGCGATGGTCGATTTTTTTTTTGATAAAAGTAATGAATTCCTTGTTAAAAGTTAGTCCATAAAGCATCTGTTAATATTCCGATATCTTCAAAAATAACAGTTTTACACTTGTTACAGTAGAATTTATCATTTTCATGTGACGATCCTGTACATGCAAAATGTCATACAGATCTTAATAATATAACCTGTATCTACTACTTTTGTAGTTGGACGATGATTCTACAACGGTAAGTTCAGATTGGGCGATGTGGTCACGTTGGGCGTTCTGTCCCTGTCTTAACTTTGGGCGTTGTGGCCATTGTGGGGAGTTTGGAATTGGGCGATGTGGTCACGTTGGGCGTTCTGTCCCTGTCTTAACTTTGGGCGTTGTGGGCATTGTGCAGAGTTTGGAATTGGGCGATGTGGTCACGTTGGGCGTTCTGTCCCTGTCTTAACTTGGGCGTTGTGGGCATTGTGGAGAGTTTGGAATTGGGCGATGTGGTCACGTTGGATGTTATGTTCCCCACATATGTTAAATATTAGTAGATCAGTACATACACTAAAGTAAATAGGCAAGGGGCCGAGCTTAGCCGAAGGAAAATTTACGGTTATTTAAAAGTGGGCGATGTGGTCACGTTGGGCGTTCTGTCCCTGTCCTAACTTTGGGCGTTGTGGACATTTTGGGCGTTGTGGTCCTATTCAGAATTGGGCAATGTGGTCGCGTTGGGCGTTGTGTCCCTCTAGTAATTTTGGGCGTTGTGGGCATAATGTAGCGTTGGGCGATATGGACTTTGGGCGAAGTGTCCTAGACCCTTAAAAATAAATAATTTATGATCACAGCAATTTACACTAATGGATTTACACAGTTCTTTTGTTGAAGCGTCTAAAATATTTATTATTTCGGATTTAACATGTTCATTAATATATAAAGTTTCGGAAACTTTTTCGAATATTTCCAAACTGTAGCTTACAAGTTGCGTAAACTTCGTAGTAGGCGCCTTTAGTCCTCGTGTCCTATCTATTTCTGAAATATTACTATATGTGCGATGCAACAAAAGCATTTCGTGTTTGTCGTCTAGAATGGAACTTTGTATCAAAAATAATGAACATACATCACAATTAAATTTTTCTAGGCATTTATTCGCTAAGTATCCTGCAAAATACGTTATAGCGCAATTTTCTAACGTTTGTGCCGTGAATTGGCCTGGTTGACTTGAAGCCTCAATCACATCCATAATGTATTCAAAATCGTTTACTGCACTAGAAACATCATCACCATTTTCAAAATTGTCTTCGCCTGCAATACAAGACGTGTCTTCGGGATCGAAATCTAATAAGGTAAATGTACCAAATACTGACACCTTAAGCCATATTGTCGGATATGAAAATTATTTTTGTTGAACAAGATGAATTTTTCTTTTTACGTTTTCAATTGTAGGTAGTGTGGGGCTTTCATGTGATGCCTACAAAACTGTTTTGATGAAAGGATGCGCATTAAGTTTTAAAATAACGTTTAAATTGTAAAAACACCAGTTGTACCAAATACTGACGTTTTCGAAAGTAAGGTGTCCCATTTATTGACTTTTGCATGTCCCTGTTACTGAACAAGTTTGCTTCATACAAAAACTCGATATTTACTGATTTCTATTTATTGCAGTAAGTGAAAAGTAAATAAGAAATAAGTAGGTAACTTCAAACAAAACATTAATATTTCTTCATTTCAGGGATATTGAAAACTCCTCTTTTATTTACGAC
Organism: Limonius californicus; assembly: GCA_014611495.1. Lineage (NCBI taxonomy): Eukaryota > Metazoa > Arthropoda > Insecta > Coleoptera > Elateridae > Limonius > Limonius californicus. The sequence continues at coordinate 8,653 of JABXWE010072419.1, read as the reverse complement.
ATCGGTGGGTTCCTTGATTATCTCATGAATGTCACTTTTTGGGTACCATATTACGTTTTCAGGAACTGGCCATTTCCAACCTTTGAGTCCACTTTTTACCATAGTCTTTATTTTAATGTCGTCTGTATCTATTTCCAAAACCTTTCCCGGATAGTAGTTATTATCGTAACAGACAACGACATAGCTATCCTCTTTAATGTCATCTTGGCACATTTCATTATCTACATGTTCCTCATTATCATTATCCTCGTTGTCTTCATTATCCTCATTGTCTCCATTACCCTCATAATCCTCTTCGTAGTTACCAACGCCTTTTTTTCTTGTTGGTTTTTTACTGTTGGATTTTTCAACAACCTTGTTTCCCGCTTTCGTTTCCTTTCCTCCTTTTCTTGGAGTGCACGCTGCTTTTGCTCTTCTTTTTTCTTATGGTAAAGTCTCCATGATTCCGAGGTAGCCACAGAAGGTAACCTTGGTTTCAATTTTGGTGGATTCACCTTTGGCGATGGCCAAAACAAACTTGATTTGAAAGGTGAATGAATATCGGCGGGTGCAGAGCTGGGAGTTGGAGAAGTATTTTCATGAACCCCGTTACTCAGGGTGTACTTGAAGTAGCATCCATCTGCGTTCCAAGATTTGGCGATATCCTTACAGGACTACACGATCCATTATGTTCAGATGCTTGTTGAATTTCTGTTAAGCTGGTTGCGGCGTTCTCTTGGTCATTGCTTGTATTTCCCGTTTCCATGGATTCTTTGGCATTATTCAGATTTGCACTATTATTTGCTTTCTTTAGGGTTGCATCTGACTTTCCATAAGAAACATTCTCTGGTAAGCTTTTATCTATTTCCTCTTCCTGTGTCGTTGTATTTCTTGAGATAATTGTCTCAGTCACTCCGTGAATTAGTTCGCCAGAGTTATTATCAAATAATAACTCTACGGATTCGTTTTCCCCCAGAATTTCATTTATCACTTCCATATCTTCGCCTGGGTCTATTTCAATAGTGTTCTCTTCAGCAACAGTAGTTATTTCACAACTTGTAGCAATAGTGTTATTGCGTGCTAGCATTTTTAGTTTTTGCCAATGATAAAACAAGTTCGTATCTTCCTGCTTCCCTGTCCATATTTGTGATGAATTTTTGAATGAAAATAATGTTTCCTCGTTCAGATGAGATTCGAAAAATTTTAAGTGTTCTCGGGTAAACTCTAAATTCTCTGATTCTTTCTCTTTTTCGTTTTTTTGTTTCTGGTCCTGTGATTTAATAATTTTACTATAATTAATGGCGTCAGGATCAAAAGGATGTAGTCCGCACGCGCGAAAACCATTTGGAAGAATTTTTCTAAAATCAACCTCTTCTATTGCTTTATGCAAAATTGTTCCAAAATGTTCGCGAGTTAAGCGACCGCCATTGTGTTTAATTCTCCAATTGTGAACTGCTGTTTTCCAAACATCTTTCAAAGGTCGAAAAACAGCGACGTCAAGGGGCTGGAGGATATGAGTTGAATTGGGAAGCAATGCAACCAACTCTATCTTATTTTGGACACAAAAATCACTCAGCGCCATTGTTAAATGCGAACTGTGTCCGTCGACAAAGAGGATGACCGGCAGTGAGATGTTATTTCTCAGCAACCACGGGTGAAATATATTGGCGATATATTCATAAAAACTTTCACCCGTCATCCAACCGTTTTCGGAGCGACCAACTGCCCAATCAGGTGGCATATTCCTTACCACATGGCTGGGAATTCTTTTATATGAAAACATAACCATGGGTGGTGCTAACATGCCTTTTCCATTTCCGCAAATCAGAGTAGTCAGGCACTCCTTTTCATCATTATTTATGAAATTATAAACTGATTTTTCTCCCTTTCTCACAAAAACTTTGTCTTCTTTTGGACTCAGAAAAAACGCAGTTTCATCTAGATTGAAAACTCTTGAGCAATCGTCGGCAACAGTTAAAAGATTTTTCTCTTCAAAATAGCTCCGGACGTTCGAAAACCATTCCCTTATCTTTTGTTCCGAAACTGATGCCCGACGGTGCGTCAGATTCTGTGATGTTCTTAGACGAAGTTCTGGATGTCTCCGTAAAAATGTTTCATACCAGTGTCTTCCGGGACGACCATTTTTAAACGTATTCGGCTGTTTTAGTTTTTTCACCAGTATTTCTACACTATCCAATAACTGTATCTTTGTTACTGGAAATCCAATATCTCCAATATGAAGAATCCACTTGACCAATAACTGTTCCTCTTCTTTGGTTAAAACGGTGTCTGGACCAATTTTTCTTTCATTGGGATAAACACCGGTCGACTTATCCAGGAGGGTTGTTTTCGGAACAGAGTAGATTTTGCTGGCAGTAGATACTTTCATCCCATCAGCAACTGCTTGCAGGGCTTTTTGCATCTGATCCTCTGAATACTGAAGTCTGCGAGCCATGATGCTGTGAAAAAGCAACTGCATCAGTTACTGACTCGCATATGTCCCAGTTACTGACCAGGAAAAAAATCACTTGTTGGCCTTATAACCAAGAAAGCATAGTGTCAGTAACTGGTATTTGGGTAGCTTGCACTATTCTGAACAGCAAGTGAGACAGAAAGAGAGGATCAATAAACAAAGTATCCAAAGAAAGACAAAATATATACTACTATGGCATTGTACCTATTACTGACAGTATAGTCAATAATAGGGCCACTGCAAATAGATGGTCTGACCCCATTACTGACACTAAGCATTTTGTCTAATTTCCTCTTGGATTTTAAATATAAGGATCATATTTTTGATAACAATACATAGTACACAATTTACCTGTATCAAAATACTGGACCGATATCACAAGTTATCAATAGGATGATTCCGCCAAGTTCACACAACAACAACTTAAACTTTTTGCTTAGCGCTCACCGGTTAACGTCAACACTGTTGTAGACACTGACAAACTGATCTGTTTTTGACAGCCCGCAGTGGTGCCAATTCAAAATATTCTGCATCTCTTTCTAGTCAATGAGCATTGGTGACTACTTTTGTACGATTTATGCTCGTATTACATCAGATTTTCTTGTTTTTCCTGATAATCAACGAAACTGTCAGTATTTGGGACACTGTCAGTAAATGGTACATCTACCTTACTACGTCTTCATCGGCTTCACAATTTGACGAGCTGGACAGTTTCATAAGCGAGTTAATGGCGTTATTACGAAAAAGAGTCCTGAAAAGTCTTGCAGTGGGATTCCGATTATAACCTCCCTTCTGTCTATATATTGAAAATAGATTTTCAAGTGCATCTTGATTCAGTCGATTTGTCAGTACAAATCTCATGCCTTTCAACTTTTCTTCTCTGTAAAAAAGTAGTGTTCCCTCAATAGATTGAATTAGTCCATCAAAGCAAGGCGGTCGGCTTACCTTTTTACTGTTGTGATCTATTTTATGTAATCTAGAGAGATATTGTTTTCCTTCTTCTAAAGTTGCCATTCCCAAGCTGTTTTCGTCTGACAGAGCCGACTTGTAAGGATTTTTATCATATAGACGCCGACTATTGAGACAATCAAATACTTTATCCATTAAAATATTAAATCAATAAAATCGGCTGTATTTGTAGCTGTAGTGCTGGTAAGTTCCCTAGTTTCTACAAAACTTCTAATTGTTGCGGCTACAGAGTGGCTTAATATTTGCATGGCCAGGTTCATATTCATCTTTTGGAAAGCGTTTGGATTTATATGTGCTTCTGTCAATCTTGGCAATGCTTTACATTTAGCATTCTTTTTGTCGATGTCGTAGACGTGGCGAATGTCGTTAAACGAAATTTTTTTATCTGCTGCCCCATTTTCATTTTTCAGCTCAAAATCTCCGTTCAGCATGTTGTTCCTTATGCTTTTCGCTATATGCATAAAGTCATATATGGCAAATACCTTCCTACTTGCAATTTGAGGCCCTTCCTTATCTATGTAATAAGGTGTGCTTGCAGTAGCATTCAAAATTTTGTATGCTCCTTGATTACTTGTGCCTTGGTCGCACACATAAATTGTTGGATTGAGACCTGCATCGACCAAACGCCTCATTACCTCTGGAATTAATTTACTCAACAGGGTTTTATTTGCACCTGAATGGGACAGGAAGTACGCAATGGGAACCTTTCATGGCGAGTAAATTCCCCGTGGCAAAAACACCAATGCATATTTTGCGGTGTTTTTTGTACGATTTGCTTGGCCGAAATCCGGTTGTAATTGGCCAAAATCCTCAAATCCTTCTACCAAATCCATGTATTTATTGTATTCAAGCTTCTCCATAATGGCCATTTCATCAAAAGACACAGAACAGGTTTTTTCCTCTTCAGAAGCAGAAACAATTTTTTTCCAATTTGCTTAAAAAACATTTTATTAAAGCCAGGTCGAAATTAAAATTAGAACACATAGAACACACACAAAATTTGGGATTTTTACGTTTTAGCATAAAATGAGCTACTTTACAAAGTTTTATTTCGCATATAACTGCATATGTAGAATGTTTACCGCGTATTCGCATATTTTACATATTTCGTGATATAACAGCATACTCGTACTTATTTTCCATATTCCTTACTTTTTCTTAAATTTTAAAACATACGCAGCAACTCGCTACTAGTGGGTGTAAAATGCAACTTTTATTTTCTTATTCTTATTCTTAGAATGGTTTTACAACAAAGGTTTAAATATCTTTTAAAGGATTAAGATTTTATAATCTTATAATAATAGTAAATCCTAAACACATGCTGGGTATTCTGTTAGAATGACCAGACAAATCCAGGAACTTTTACAGTTGTAACATTGTAGCATTACTAAAAAATTATTTACAAAAATGTTAGGAAGAGAGAATGAATGAAGTTAAAGAAAAGTTTGCTTCCCAAAATATACGCACCGCAACCTGTAAAGTCAGAAACTGTAGAACTTCCAGGGGTCAGATGCTGCTACATACATGATTAAAGCAGGACAGGCTTTTGAAAATATTTTACCCCGATTTGATTCATATGACTTGTATGGCTCACGCTTTACATAGAATAGTAGAACTGGTTCGAATAGAATATCCCCTGGTCATCAAACTAATTAATAGTGGAAAGAACCTAAGCGAAGTCGCTCCTGAATTGCCATCACCACCACAATTCATAATTACTAAATGGAGAACTTGGATTGAAGCTGTAATACTTTATTGTGAAAATTGTTGATGGGTCTAAAGCCGTTTTGGAGTATAGGACGTGTGTAGCAGATAAGAAGATCGCTCAACAATTAGCTTTTATTAAAACACATTTTTCAATTTTGCTAATTTCAATAAAAGATTTGGAAAGTACGCAGGTACCTCTAAGCAAGTTCATGGAAACCATACGTACAGTTATCGATAGCTTATAAACGGTTCCGGGAACCATCAGGAAAGCCGTTATTTCCAAGCTAGAGCTGAAAACAAACCAGGGCTACAACACACTATATAGAATAAATAAGATTTTAATAGGCGAAAATTTGAAAAACGTAGAAAACATGGAGTCAAACCCGTCAAATTTAGGCTGCATGAAATCTGTTCCAATAACGTCATGTGACGCTGATAGCTCATTTTCCACGTACAAAAAAATTTTTCTACAGCTGTCAAAAAAACGTGACATTTATGTATCGCTATCAAGTTGCAAAGTTTGTCATTTTTGATTAATGAAAAAAAAAACTATTTTTTCACACGAAATTAGATTGACACTAACATTTTAGTTAATTCTCCACGTCGAAGGGCTCCAGATATGCCCAAAATTAACATCGTCTATAAATGGAACTTTTTTTTAGGTTTGTATTACATTAGTATAATAAATTTACCTTCATTAGCAAATACATATTGTCATCTGCTTCATTAATAAATTTACTGACGTCCTTTTTGCTTAAAACTTTCGACTTCTTTCCTTTGTAACCTACGCTTTTGTTCTTCAGGTAGGGCACTAATTTTGTAAACTTACGAATATCCATATTCTCTTTAACGCTCAAAGTGGCCTTCAACATCGAAAAATACGACCAAAGTGTTGGTGATTTTAAGGTGGTTGATTTTTCTTCGAAATAGCGGTAACTTGAAATATCAGAGAATTTTTTGGAAATAATCGAGAAAATAATTATTACTGTTACTTTCTTATTTTTTTGACTGCTGTAGAAAAAAGGTTGTTTGTATTTCGTGCACAATTCGTGTTTTAATGGCGCCTTCGAATGAGTTTTGAGTCTCGACCTAACGGTCTCGACTAAAACTAACATTCTCATGCGCCATTAAAAAAAACACTCATTTTGCACACTTAATACAAAAATAGTTATTAACTTGCGATAGGTACAATTTTATACTGGAAAACGTAGATAAAATGATGTTTCTTGACTGTAACGCGGAAAAACAAATCATAATATTTTTATTATTATTTTATGATATAATGATTAATTCATATTTGCAATTATTTTTTAATATGTGTCTATGTAACTCTTAGTTCAAGGTTTCTATGTAAAAAAATACAAAAATAAACACTTACAAGCGATATTTAAAATTTTCTGCATCGTGCTTGGTATGCTCAGTATTTGTCATATATTTTTACCGTTTTTAGTGTATATTTTATGTATATTCACATATATTACAGCATATTATAGCAGATTTTTAGCGCATAAAAAATGCATATATAGGAACTTTTTAGCGCATATAAATCCGGACACTGGTGATAACCAACAAAAGAATGCCAAGCTATTAATATGTAATAACAAAATTGTTTTCAAGTTATTTCACTAAACTACGTAATACAGCCGTTAGCTGCACTTCTGTACTTAGTTGAAGGTCCCCGAAAAAACTCAATTGCATATTGATCCTGTTAATAATATTGGTATTTCTTTGTTACCAAGTTTTAAAATGACCATTTTAATTTCTATATATATAATATTAATATTTATTTACGGGATATTCCCATTATTGTAGATATTACAAAAAGTTTTTAACAAATTAGAAAAAAAAATCTAAAAAACCTTCAAAGTGTAGTATAATGTTGGCCTTCGTTCCGAGCACGAGAACATCGCAAGAATGCCGAATTTTTTAATTTGTTTAAAATAAAATCCAAAATTTACACATTATGAACTTTTATTATTTAGGCTGACGTAAAGGAATTTTCAAAATAATGATTGTTTCCTCAACTACTAATTTTTTTATGTTATTTGTTAACTTTCTAATACTTAATATTATATTATGCAGTATGGTCCTAGTGCACATTTAGCGCTGTTCCTCAAAGGCGCCCCCTTTTAGTGGATAGAAGTTGCTGTTGTGATGAAAAACTGGCTATTTTTGAAATATCTAAATCCGAAGGGTGCCATCTAGCGGTAACGTTTGGCATACCTCGCAACGGCCGGTTGCACGGCGCCCCCTGGAAAATAACGGCCGGCGACATATCCCAAAGTCCGCCGCTGATATAAGCATTCTGAGTAAAATATTCAATGATTTTATGCACACTTTGTTCCATTTTTTGAGATGGAGTTTTAACGTAAGAAGCAAGGGCGATTTTTTTTCTATTTATCGATGTTTTGTCTATCTACTGATAGAGTGATTGTTTTTAATTTAATAATAATTACTCTTCAGTATTACAAGACATAGGGCAATGTGGGGCAATTGTAAAACGGGGGGTAATTGGAAACACGAGCACATATATTTTATTATGACGCGATTGTACTTGTTTACCATCGAACAATGCTCGTAGTAGTGCATATAACCTTGTGCACAAGTTTTGCCGCCAGTCGATTACTAACCATAGCAGCAACTGCATTTAGAATAAATATCGTTCAAAAAAATTGTTAATCAAAGTGATAAAGGTAAGCAAAAATTCATATTTTATGATTTTAAAGTAAGGTTAAATAAATACTACATGGATAGATAATTAACGCAGAGAAAGTCTGTTGCATGCATAACCTCAATTTACAATTATCTTTTGACATTACAAAATGAATTGCTGTTTACATTTACCCCATACTTATACTGGCTTGGGGAAAATGGAAACGGAAATTCGGGGCATTTGTAAACGCGAAATTAACGTTGTTTTTCGAATTTCTCCTTAGTTCACCATGGTGAGAAACTATAAACGTAAACGGCCTGACCCGGCATATTCAGTCGAAGATATTGACAGAGCTGTACATGATATCCTCAACCGAAACAAAACGTATCGAGAAGCAGAAGCTGAATATGGAGTTCCAATATCCGTAATCTATCACAGAATAGGTGGAAGAAGAGTGCCTCTAGATAAAACAGGAGCTGGGCGGTCGTCTGCTCTTCCAATCCACGTTGAAGAGGAAATTGTTAAATGTCTATTAGCACGTGCAAGAATAGGATACCCAGTTGACAAAAAAGAATTATTAGAACTGATTGCTGATTACGTAAAAGTTAATAATTTACATATGCCATTCAAGGATGGAAAACCAGGGGTGGCTGGTTTTATTCGTTCCTAAAACGGAATCCAAGATTAATATTCAAAAAAGCTGAGCATCTTCAGCAAAATCTTAAAGATGCAAGACGACCCGAAATTGTTTATGACTTTTACAACAAATTAGAAGCTCTAATGAAAAGCATTTCCTTAAACCAGGAAGGAAAAGAATGCTTCGTATTTAATGCGGACGAAAGCGGCTTTAACAGTGATCCTTCTAGACTTAG